>LPNX010220126.1:0-47996 GCA_001517045.1 Pseudotsuga menziesii
ACCCCTAATTGTCACCTAAAATCAGAGTTTTCCGTTTATTCCAGTATTATGTGGCATCTAAAGTGTCCTTAAAGGAGTCCATGATTGTGCATCAGCCCCTAAGTGATATCCTCCTCACTAAAACCTTATACTGCTTGATATATATCTCTTTATCTACCACAACCCCCCTCCTACTCATACCCATGATCAAACCCTCATGTATTTATCTCTCTGCCCACCCCTAATCTCCTTGCCTGTCTCTCCCTAACCCATTTCCTACTTCCCCTAACCATGTTCCCCTCTCCCTCTCTCATCTAGTCCCATTACCCCGTAGCGCCTCTCTCTATCTCTCCCTTTGTTTTTCCCTCCCTCCCCTCCTTTCTCTCTACTCCCTGTTGGAACCCCAACAACTTCCCTTTCATTTTGTGCAAAATGAAAGGGGCCCCACAAGAATCTTGTAAATATTAGGCTATGGTTTTATTTACTTGAGTTTTGTTTGATGATTCAATATGCTCCGTTTCAGACATTTGATTTTCTCCCATTTTTATTTCTAAATTATTTTTTATAAAAATGATCTAGTGATCTTTTTCCTTCTCAAGTATATGAATTTTGGTTCCTTGTGCTTGGTGTTTCTGCTTGTGGGTTATGCTATGATGACTTAGAAACTTTATGATCATTTATTTTCATCACATATTTTCACTGATTGTTTTGTCGATAAGTTACCATTTTATCATTTGAATATTTTTTCCTCGTACTAGTTAGAGAACACTTGCATGCTCTTATTTGAACTTATCCGATTTGATTGTACACTTTACTTTGAAAGAATTTAATTATTTTGACCTTTAGACAGTCTTTCCTTTTCAGTTTTCAATGTATAAATGAACTTTGAGATATTTTGACAAATCAAAATACCTTAAATAAACACCCATTTTCAGAATCTCTGTTCACCTTTTGAAATAATTTTAAAAAATGGAATCATACATTTTTATCACATTTTGGGCTATCTATCATTTTTTTCCATCTCTCCATTAAATTATAATATTTTTTCCTTTCTTATGTAAATTTATATTTTTTAGGCCAAATTGAAATAATTTGATTAAAAAATTATTCACTTTGGATTTACACTTTAAAAATGATTTCATTTAAAATTTAAGATAAGTAACTACTTTTCAAATTTTGCATAACATTTGTTTTTTTTTGAATAATAATTTTACCTTAAATAGAAATTTTGACTTTATTATTTTGAATCATTTTTTTAATCCAAATTTCATTATCATGAGTTAAAATTATGTATTTTATAAAAGTACTTTTACAAAATATATTAATTAAATTTTTTTATTATTTCAAGTTATCATCTTATTCTCATTAAGATATCAAAGTTATAATGCATAAACAACTAACACTCAACTTTATCATTATGTTATCAAGATCAAATATGATTGCATGAATAAACGTTTAGTTGATATTTAAGTTGTGAAATAAAAGAAACGTACATCTTATATGGAATTTAGTGATTACACATTTCAAAATCATTTGATAGGTGAATATTAAATTTTGGAAAGGGTAAAAAAATTAACCCTTTAGCGGGACTTTATGAAATGGCTTGCCATCGTTTGCTATTAGTTTGCACAAAAAACTAAGCATACATTATCTTTTATCCAAAGTTTATGTTATTCATTTGCACAAAAACCCAAGCATACATTACTTTTTACCTAAATTTTCTGCAATTTTATATAGCATATCTTTTCTTTGTCTAATCAAAAAATTCTTGCTCTTATTTGACCTCATTCCGAGGCTAGGTAGAGTTGATTTTAACATTTCCTGTGTTTCAATTTAGGAAACTCATATCTATTTATTATATGTATTTTATATGTGCACAACAAGTAGATTAATGCTAACTTCACCTTAGCATTACTTCATAAAATTAAATTTTAACTCCAAATCTGATATAAACGATTTCTGGAATTGTTGGATGAGTTCTCATCTAGGGTTTTCAAATATTATATTATTAAGTTTCTAATATGACCACCTCATATCCCTTCTTATAACCATGGTAAAACTAAAATCATCCAAATGTCAAGACCAGGCTCAATTGCATTCTTGAGTTGTTGATAAACTGTGTAGCCAAGTCTAGGCCATCTAAACAAGCCAGCAACAATATGCATAGCTTTGATGCAAGTGTTGTCGGGCATCTTAGTTTGTTCATTTCCAGTCCAACACATTTTCTCTTGCTGCTAAGCGCACTGGTGCATGATCTCAGTTGAGTGATAGGAATACCATACCTACTATTTACTACTCACTTGAATAGCTGAGTAATCGGAATACCATACCTATGATTTAGTTTTTTCTGTAAGCTATACCTGGAATGAAGAAATGAAGGCCATACCTAGTCACCATTATATTTCTGTATAAAACTAAGTAAGCATCCCTTTAACTAAGTTCTTTGTGTAGTAACTATATCATGCTTTTAAGAAGCTAATTTATCCACTTGTTTTGTTGTGGTAAGATGAAAAATAAGCTATTTATTTTAAAGTATATTTATTGTGGCCAAAAATCTATAGTAGTTGGAGCTATTTTCTCTTATGAAATTCACATTAACTAAATGACTGGTTCTTATTTTGGGATCATTAATGACTGACATGCATTGATGGTGTCCTAGACTATAGTGAAATTTCCTTGGCCTTTATCCTTAGCCACTATCAGCACAAGGTCTTTGCCAAAGTTCGCAGGGATCCCCATCAGTCTTTGAGATGAAGGGCCCTTCAATTTTGTGGAATTTTTCTTTTAATTTCTGTAATTGTTTGCATTACATTCATATATCTTACCAATGGGTGACCAATGGTTGAATAAAAAATGGGTGCAATGCTCCAAGAAACAAACCGATAATCACTTATCTTGGCGCAACAAAATTCTAGACAACTTTGATTATACCAGCATCAAATATCTTCTATTAAATTATACTTCATGGGTAAGCTAGTTTTTTTCTATGATTTTACTAGCTAAAATCCTACTGCTGAAAATTTTGAATCCTATTGTTGAAATTACAAATAAATTGTTGAAATTGCAAAATCCCGAGGTCATGATAATCATCTCTGAAAAAATAATTTTGGATCATTCTTTGTAATAAGAAAATCAACTCATAAATTACAACAAAAACTTGTTACAAGCTTGAGGATTTCCCTTTTCTGAACAAAAAAGTCTATGCTTAACCAATGAATCATCCCAATATTGAAACTTGTTTAAAAACAATTGTAAATGTTGAAACTATCTTATTTACAGGATTCTCATACTCTTTTAAATTTCAACAAATTTGCAAAGTCTTCATCAGGAACCATCCTTGTGTAATCCCTTAGACTTAACTAAACTTACAAACTCGCATTTGCTTAAATTTATTGTCTCACTCAAATCAAGCTGTATGTGATATATTTTACTAGAACCTCAAGTGTTAACAATCCTTTTATAGAGTGAATCTATTTTCTAACTACTTTCATAAAATATGGATTTTACAATAGTAAATGACAATTCATACAACAATATATATGAAATAGAAAAATCGTACCTCAATCATTTCACATTCAAATTCACAGTAAATTTTGAGGGTTTTCTAATATTTTTCTAGCTAAAACTTGTTAGCTCATTCCACTTTATAATATTTATTGGTTTTTTTCTTACTCTGACTTTTCTAATAAAAGCTTGTCTTACCTCAATCATCTCACATTCAAATTCACAGTAAAGGTTTTCTAATATTTTTCCAGCTAAAACTTGTGCAATAAATGTTTGTCGTACCTCAATCATCTCACATTCGAATTCACAATAAATTTTGAGGGTTTTCTAATATTTTTCCAAGCTAAAATCTTACCATTACTGTTGAAATTGATAAAATCTTACTACTTAAATTGTTGAATCCTCTTGCTGAAAATGTTGAAATTGCAAAATACAGGTGCGCACAAATAGTTTCAGCTCTGTATTGCATACATAATAGTAACTAAGGGTGTTCATGTACTTTTGGAATCAACCTGCATGGTTCACATGTGGCTCAATGTTTTAAGTGCAATAGCTACAGTTGTTAATGGATGGCTTAAAGTGGCCTTCATCGAGTGTGTTAGTGCCAGAAATTGTTCTCAAACTACTAAAGAACAAGCCAACACAATCTCATAAAACAAAACTTAGTGAAATATGTTTTTAGGGTTTTGGTTTTACAGTTTGATAACAAGAGGGTAAAATCTCATCAGGCTAATACAAACACTAAATCATGTAACAGTGAAGGTCTAAGATGTATAACATATGAAACATAAACCAGAACAATATAAGCACAATATTGAATTTCATTCACAGCTCACAAGCATTTCATGAATAATAACCTTAAACAAGAAATGAATCTGTCAACTGAGTGATTACACAAACCAGAAATAAAACCAGCAAATAGAGTAAAATGGGCTTATAGCTTGCATATATATCATAATAAGTTATAAAAAATACATAAGAGTTTCTGAACTTAGCTCTGTATACAGTAGCTTGATCTCCTCCCCTTGTACAAAAATTTGAACCCTTTTTCATTCTAATGTCTTGCTTTTATCTTGGTTACATCCAAAAAACATTTATCTAATTGAATAACTACCTTCTAGGTCAGACTATCGATCACTAGTAAAATAAAAGTTTTCCAAAACAAACTAAAATCTTTACAAAAGTTAACTAAAGACACCTATCATCACTAGCCTTTTAAAGATCTTTGGCAGCTTCAGCCAAAAGGGATATTCCTTCTAAATCTTGAGTTTTTCTTCTGGTTCTCTGCTGCTCAGCTTCTAAGTCTTCAACTCTCTTTGATAATTCTTGATTTTGCTGAGTTACTTCTTCGATAGTTTGCTTCAGCTTTGCACATAAGCTTTGTTTCTGCCTTTTCCTCTTCATTGTTTCCTTCGAAACTACAATTAATTCTTGATAATGGTTGTTAATCTCCTCTACATCTTCTCTTAATATTTTATTTGCCACCACGAGTCCTTCATTTGTTTCTTGCAAAAATTATATTTGGTACTTGTACTGCTTGATACTTTTTCAAAGATTTTCATTCTCAGAATCTATACATTTCCCTTCTTGAAATGAAGACATTCCTTCTGGAATCCAACGGATATTTAACTTCTTAAAAATATGCTCATCATCCTCTTGCTATAGCTCTGTCACTGTTACAGGAAAATATGGAGACTCAGCACCCTCAAAATTGCACTGGATTGATGGCTCTGCAATTTTTCCTTCACTTGTACAAGCTGCTAACATCACTGAATGATGTTTCATTGAACCATCCTGCTGAGGGCTAAGATTTTATTTCTTTTTAAACTCTTCTAAGTGTTCAGGAATTTTAATCTGCACTGAGGATGAATTAACCATCAAAGAATCCTACTTCTTTCTCTTGACCTTTTTCACATTCGGTCTTTCATCCTCTTTTAAATCTTCTTGAGAAGAAGAATCTTCTAATATTATAATTTTCTCTTGAGCTAGCTTGGGATTCAATTTTTTTTTCATGTTTAACCTTAATTTGTTCTTAGGTCTGGTTTTAGGTCTCCATCCTACTCCTACTTCTCCCAACATACTCAAAGTTTTACCTTGATGTTTAATAGATACAAGCTGAACAACTTCTCTTTTAACTCCTTGCATGACCAACTTTTCCTCAAACCCTTCTTTCAAGCTCTGTGTATTGTCAACCTTCAATTTATCAAGCATTGGGATTTCCCTTCTTTCTTCATGTACCTTTGTAGGAGTCTATTCTTTTTCTAAACAACATTTACCTTTTCTCTGGTTTGCATCTTCGTTAAGGGTATTTATTACATCATCTTCATTGATTTCTCCTACATCTTCTAAATTATGCATTTGAAATTTCAACAAATCATCTTCATCAATATTCTTTTGCTGTCCACCTTCAGGCTCTTTAACCTTCTGTATCGAAGAATTCACTTGTGTAGTCTCTTCTTCTACTTTAGTAATAACTTCTTTCTTCAATTTTTTAAGAAGGCTGTGGGATTTGTTCACCTGTCTTATTTTTTATTGGTCTTCATTCTCACTTTGAAACCCTAACCATAATAGAAAATAATCAAAAGTATTTCCTTTGTTTTGGAGCACAGTAATGATAATAAATTTTATCAATCCATGATGGAAAATGGACTGCTTAGTGTGATCCTGATTCTCCCTTACTTTGCTTGACATTTTCTGCAAACTTTTAAGGAAGAAGAAGGGAAGATTCATCTTTGATTTCTGATTTAAGTGCTGTAAAAACCTAATATGATATTTAAAAATAGAGGCATATCTTCCCTCACATGTTATATAAGTCTGGAAGATCTTAATTGGCTCTCTCCATTCATGCCTAAACTTCTGTATATGAACCCCCTTACCACAATCTTCTACAACATTGGGTAGCAGAAAATTGTCTGCATTAAAGCAAAAGGCACCTTCTTGAACCAAAACTCACCTTCATCAGCAATGCGTGTAGCTTATACTATTAACTCTCTAGTCAATTCAATTCTTAGGGTATTAAATGAGACTGTGTCCTTCTCTAATCCTCGAGCAAATCCATATGAAACCTCTGTATGATGACCATAATTTTTATCAAAATATTGAAACCATCCAGCTTCTTGAAATAATTTTTCACATTCAGGGAAGGTTACATCCCATGTCATGTCTGAAGGCTCAGATCTATTCATCTCCCCACTTCTCTCCATTTTCAGTAATGAACCTTAACTGTTTCTCCTTTAGAAAATAGTTCAAACTATTTTGAAAGTGTGTTACTTCAACATTAAACCAGAACTTGAGAAAATTTAGAACCCTAGATATGAATTTTCCTCAAAAAACTGATAAGTATTTCGGAACAATTTCCACTGACATAATAGATTAATAATTGAGCAAAAATCAGGTTCCTAAACTTGATGTAGTTATTAATCAACACCCATCACTACTCTTATGTCCATGCAAACCTGAATTCATGGATGGTGTCAACAATTGGTTGCATACATGTCATAATAATGGTTTCAATTGCTAAAAATATGCTATCTTGTCTTCCCAAGTGTCCACTAACCTTTGTAGCTCTGTCTTCAGCTCCCACGACTGCATCAGTCAATTACTCTACAAACCCTAAACCTCTAACCGTCTTCCTCACAATCTCTTCCAATCACAGACTGCCAGATATCAGCATGGTCTCTGTAAGCTTTCATACATTCAAGAAATTCATAACTCACAATGAATTACTCCCATCGTGCACCATCATTACTGTTTTAATGGATCTCAATTTCCCACATACCGAACAACTGCCACTCATCTGAATCATTCTTACCTTAACTAAAACACTTGTCAAAATGATTAGTAAGGTTTAAACATGTATCATTTTCCTTTACAGATGTGGAAAAAATCCCTTCATTTGCAAATTTTAAAACTCACGAGCAAAATTACGATTTTTTGAAGGCCTCGACTTTCTTGTAGTGCTCTAGTTCATTTTTTCTTCCTTCGCGCTACAGGAATGTTTGATTAATGTTTTTTGACAAAAGGCTTAAAAAACAAAGGGTTAAATTGTGAAATCAAACTTTAATTAACCAATATGATATCTCTATCCAACCTTTCAAAAATACATACACCTAATGAGCCCATTTAAAGTATGAAAACAACTAAGTAAAGTAAATTTAAAATTAAAATTTATAAAATCAAAAATAAAAATAAGCATGTTATCAAAATACTTCAAACACCAAACTTAGAATCTTAAAGCAATAAGAAAACCATGTTTTGAAAACAAGCATACGGTCTAAAAACAGAGAACAAAAACTAGCTATAACATCTGGCTCTTGATGCAGGATGAAGTCCTCCTTATGAGGATTCAAGAACCTATATATCAGTTCCTTATGTGCTATAACTGGAACTATCTGCTACTATGCAAAATATCCATTGGGCTATGGATTCTTTATTCAATATTTCACACACCATTATATACAATGAAATTCAAATATCTTTCCTTCAAATACTATAAAAATGCTTGAGGAATCGTCCATTGACTGGATTAGACAACTCCTCACCATCCAAAGTCTGTAAAATAAACGTGTTATTCTCCAAATGTTTTGACACTATGAAAGGACCAAACCATATATTATCAAACTTACCATGTTTACCCTTATGTTCCTTTCTAGCATCCCATATTAATACCATATCCCCATTGAAAAAGGCGTTTTCTTTAATTTTCCTATCAAACATTTCTTTGATTTTCCTTCTGTATAGCTGATCCTTTTCTTCCACTGATTCATGATTCTGTTGTAATTCAATTAATACATAAACTCTCCTTTGAATGTCACTAGGTTCCTCTTGACTATCTTGAATAAATTTCATTACTGGAATACCAAGATGAATTGGAAACACCACATCAGTGCCATATACTATTGAAAAGGAGAATTCCCAATTGATTTTTTAATTGTTATCCTGTCATACCACGACGCATATTTCAACATTGTGTCCCATGAACTCTTATTCTGATTCAACAATGTTTTTATGCTCTGAATGATACTTTTATTGGTGGATTAAGCTAACCCATTTCAATGAGGGTAATAAGGTGTTGAGTGTTTCAGAACAATCCCATTTTCTTCACAAAAATGCCACCATAGCTTTTGACTTAAAATCTTTAGCATTATCAGTTGATAACCTCTGGGGACATCCAAATCTGCTAAGAATATTTTCCTAAATAAAACTAATTATCACCTTGTCTGTTCCATTTCTTATGGGAATTGCCTCCACCCATTTGGTGAAACAATTTGTAGCTGTCAATATCCATTTATGCTGCCCTGAAGAGGAAGGATTTATCTCACCTATAAATTCTAAGCCCCACTACTGAAAATGAGCATTCACTACAATAGGATTTAATGGTAAAGAAACTAAATTTTTCTTACCGGTAAATTTTTGACATAGGGCACAAGCCCTTACCTACTGATATACATCAAAGAATAAGGAAGGCCAATAGTATCCAGAACTCAAAATTTTATAAGAAATATCCTTCCAGTATTTATGTCCCCCACAAGCACCTTCATGGGATTCTGAGATTACCTCCTCAATCTTTGGCTTATACAAACATCTGAGTAAAATACCTCCTGGATCTTTCCAAAATAGCTGTTGTTCTATCAGACAATATTTAGTAGCTTTTAACTTCAGTGACCTAACTTCCTTTTTATCTAGATGTTCAAGACATTGTAAATACAATAGGAAATGAACAATGTCTGCATACCATGTATATTTTGCATACTTCTCTATAATATTTTCTTTCTCCTGCTCAGCTTGCAATTCTTCCTGTATAGGCTATTCTTCCATCAAATGAAGGCCTAAAGCTTGACAATTTGAATCAGCCAACAATTTTTCGAGACCTTGACCCTTCACTAGTTTAGTAGGCTTGATGTTCACATCAGATTCCATTATCTTAGCAATCCATTTTCCCCTTTTACCTTCACTATCAGGATGAGTTAATATATCGTTAATGGCATCATTGGGAACATAAGCAATAACCTTATAATTTAAAACATAAATTCTAACAAAATTTAATGCTTTTAGCAGTGAATAACCTTGATTTTCCAATGTACTATACTTCAAATCTGATTCCCTGAGAGTCTTTCTGAAAAATGCAATTAGTTGTTCTAGTCCCTCATTATTCTTCTATAACAAAGCAACAGCTAATGTGTCCTCTGATGCAAAAGAAAAAGTTAGAAACTCCTTTGAAAAATCAAGACTCAGTAGCATTGGAGCTTCTGTAAGAGCCAGCTTTATCTTCTCGAATGAATTGCTAGCCTCTGCTGTCCATTTCACTTCCTGGTCTTTTTTCAACATAGCCAATGTTATTTGTTTAATGGTTTCAGCAAAATTTGGTATGAACCAACACAGAAAATTTATTTTACCAATAAAATATTACACATCCTTCTTGATTCCAGGAAAACTGATCTTCAAAATTGCTTTAACCCTTTCTGGATCTATCCTTATCCCATCAGATGAAACCAAATGTCCTAACAACTTACCTTCCTCCACAACAAAATGTGATTTTTTTGGATTAAGGGACAGTCCATATTTTCTGCATTTCAAGAAAGTTTGTTTTAGGTGCTTTAGATGTTCCTCATCAGACTATGAGAATACTGTAATATCATCCAAATAGATTACCACAAACTTGTCTTTTTCTCCAACAAAAGTTATGTCCATAGCTCTTTGAAAGGTAGCTCCAACATTCATCAATCCAAAAGGCCTTTTATCATACATGAAAGTACCCCAAGCGGTAGTGAAGGCTATATTTTCTTTGTCATCAGGGTGCATTGCAATTTGGTTATAACTAAGAAATCCATCCACCATTGAAATCCTTTGATCTCCCACCACTTTTTGTAAAATCTTATCAATTTTTGGTAATGGGTAATTACCCTTCAATGAGGACCTATTCAAACTACGGAAGTGTACACACAACCTTATTTATCCATTCTTTTTTCTGACAGGGACTAAGTTTGGTACCCATGAAGAATATCGAACAAGAACAATGATTTTAGCATCCAACAATTTTTTTACCTCCTTTTCTATGACAGGGAATAAGGTGGTGTTGAGGCCTGGAAATTCGTAGGAAACAACAGCAAGGGATTCTCCCCAGTCAACATTCCCAACTAGCCTGTGACTATTTGGTGTAGGGAATCTGTCTGATTTGTGGTATGGCTACCATAGGTCAAGTAACAAAAATAAAAGGTTTTACCAGTTGCAGCTTGGCCCACCGTATATATTTTTGTATTTTTTTTTAGTTTTAAGTATGACGTGCAAATGCTTATTTAAAATGTAGATTGATTGAGAATTCAAGGAGTGTTCACAATGTGATGCATAGGTTCTTACCTCTTGTCTTAGGCCCTCTTACACCTAAATCACACACATGACAAGAAATTAAAACTAACTACATAACCTATCCCTAGGGAGCAAAATTATCACTTATTAATGAGTAATGTATTTTATGCATGCATTATAAAAAGAAATTACAGATAGTTGATACTTCTTTCAAACACATGAAAATTTGAGGATATTTGAACAACCAGACAGCCAATTGTTTATGAACAACATTCATTACTCATAGTGGAAATTTTCATAAAATAACCAGATATCACTCATGCAAGAACATAGGTTCAAAGAGTTAGAATGATCTCACAGTTAATGGACAAAAAGCTGAAAATGAAATAGTTCCTCTTCAACAAATCCATAGCATAACATTTGAACATTCCACCAAGCTTTCTCCAACAGGAAAACTGTAGTTATTTATTGCAAAGGAAATAGTTCTTCTTACAATACGTCTTCAACAATCTAACTGGGAAAAAGTCCCTCCTCTCATCTAGATTCTCTATATTTATACAAACGAACAAAATTGTTGGGTTTCCCACGAAATGACTCTTGGGCTTCCCCAACTCTTCACCTCCCACATTTTCTTTCATTAAGTGTTTATAAAATTTACAATATATTACAATAAAATGAAAAACAAATGATCATGAGGAGGGTCCCTCTTAACTATTCAAAAATTTATTCCATGTTGAAGCCTCTGAGGCAATATTTTCAAATTCAAAAGGTTCTAGGAAATGAATATTTATTTCGAATTTAGCAGCTTGGTTTCTTATGACTTCTATTTTGGCTGCGCTTAGGTGAAGCTGGTCTTCTAACAATTGCACACTAACCGTGGAATGATCTACTTCATTTCTTAGGGTCTGTTCATCTAAAGATTTAATGTGTTGTACCCTTTTCTCATCTTCATGACAACTCCTTTGTAAAATTTCCAAAAACAGGCTGTGGTCTAGAAAAGTATCTGTTCTTTGCTCAGCCTCTACCTGGCATTGATTATAAGTGATCAGAAGTCTCCTAAAGAATACTGCACAAGCCCCTTTTGTCTTCTTAACAACCTTCTTGAATTCTTTCGGCTTTGTTGATGGAAAACTCTAGTAAATCATAGTCTTTCCTTAGGGCTTGTTAAAATTTTGATGGTAGATCTACAGGGGTTTATTCATTCGCTTCTAACCTTTCCATTCTTCCTGTCAGGACTTCTAAGATGTCCTGCAATCTGTCAAGAAAATATGAAGAGGTTTCTAAAATCTCTTCCAGCCGACTGTCCACCTGCAAGACCTTGCACCTCTCTTCCTCTATGGCCACTTGCAACTGGTGCATCTTGCTTCTCTATGCCAGAACGTGCTCCTTGAAAGGCTAAAAACTGACCTGTTGTTCCTTGGCCTCTAATAGAGCTGCTGTCAATGAGGTAATCTATTCTTTAAGTTCTGCATTCTTCCCCTAAGATTGCCTCTCATATTCCTCCAAGGTAGCCTTCTGCAGCTCCAACTCCCTTATCCTTCTTAGCAGCTGCTCCTTTTCTACCCTCAACCCTTGACATTATTGCTGCACTTTCTCTAGAATTTCTTGGGCAGCCTCCATAGATTTATTCTCTACTTGGAGGACCTGAAGCTTAGCTTTCGAAGAATTTATTTCTCATTGTATGTCTTCAAACTTTCAATTTAACCTATTATTTTCCTCTCTTTCCTTTCTCAAGGTATCTTTGAGCTGGGAAGAGGACTTCTTTGACTATTCAAGATTAGTCATTATTTTATCTACATTGTCCTCGGAAGCATGGATCAATGCATCCCCTGCTCTGATAGTGAACCTGGGGTCTTTGTCTATCCCGTATATGACAGTTGTATCATTTATCATTTTACTCGACTGCCCCCAGTCTCGACCTTTCTCTCAGTCCTCTTTGCTATCCTTTTCTTTTTCCTATCATAAAAGATAGTGTTGAAATCTGGTACCTCCTCCCCCTTCTTTTGTTCAAAATGGATTAGCCTAAGGGTGGGGACCATAGCCTATCCTGGTGTGCTTCCAGTAGCTGCCTCAGGCTCTTAAATATCAGGGTTCCCCAAGTCCTGAGTCTGACTGTCTGTTGTATCAGAAGTTGATTGCTCTGTCACTGTCTCTGTTAGCTTTAGATTTTCTTCTTCCTGCTTCTTCAACTCCTCATCCATATTTCTTTTCTTTTCTTCTTCCTCTCTCTTGGAAGCTTCTTCTTCCTTTCTAGATACTTCTTGTGCAGCTCTTCTCTTTTCTTCCTCCTCTCCTTTGATCCAGCCTTTGCCCTCTTGTGCTAGTCTCCTAGCATCTTCATTTATTTTTCTAGTTTCTTCCTCCTCTGCCTTTGTTTGTTCATCCTGCCCTTTTCCACCTTTGGTGGTGATTTTATTCTTAAACCTTCTTCTTAAAGCTGTTATATTTTGTGCACTATGGAAAATGGATTCCTCTCTGTCCCAATGGCTGGTGTATTCAAAATGTATATTCTCCTCTTTGTAGTGCTCTGCCACCTTATTCCGGGAATCATTCCTATGGAAATGCATTTCCCCAAAAAGGAATTTCCCCAACTCTTCCACAAATTCGTCATCTTTCTTCACCCTAGTAAACTTGTAGCTTCTCAACCTAAATGGAAAAGGAGGGTAAGCTGCTTTCTTATGTTAAAAAAAAAATCTCCCTATGCCATCTAAAATACTTGTCTAACTGCCTCTTTGTGGACTACATAGTCAGTGGCATACTTAGGCAGTAGTGAGGGTGCTCTGGAGCATCTAAACATTTTGAAATATAATCCATCCTTAGTTAAGTAATAGTCTGCATATTCCTCAATCACCTGAAATGCTTCTTCTGACATACAGTTGCACTTTTTCAAGAAAATCAGGGTATACAATGGCATAATGAAGTGCTCACACACTTCCTTATAGTGACTGTGGTATTTTTGGGCCCATAGTGGCTTGTATGCTGAGTAGACTGGTGTTCTTTCCAGATCCCAGATGCATCTCAGATTGGGGAAGGGTTTCTTGCATAGTATGCAATCAATCAGTATAGAGCTCATGCAGAACTCTGATCTCTTCTGGGACACCCCACCTAATGCTGATGCAATGCAGGCTGAAATTCTATTGGACACAATGTTTGCCCAGTTGAACATTGTCCCCTATGTTGCAACATAGAAAATGATAGGCACCCACTCCAACTTGAAGCTTTTACGATGGGCCCTCCCGAAAATCCTATTCAGCATCAATGAAATGAACCTGTAAGGGGTTCTTAGACTTGCAGTGTCATATTCCCCAGTCGGCCTAGTTCTAAAGTTCTTGCCAGGCATGAGCATCCTTTTCAGTGTCTCGACTAGGTCCATCCTAATGGTCTTTAGCCAATATTCATTTAGGTATACTTGTGCTTCTGGTAAGTGGTAGGCTAGTGCTACATACCCAGGGCTATAAGAAGCATAGCCCTATTTATCAACATTTCCCAAAATCATGGTGGTTACATCTTCCCTGGGAAGAATCCACCCAATCACCTCTAAGTAGGGAAAAAGATCAGGTCTGGTAGCAATTTTCATTAATAAATACCTCTCTATATTGGCATAGATGGTTTCTTCCTCAAAACCTATGTCAGGTACTTCTCGGCGCATAATTAATCTATAAATCCCCCCCCATTGATATTCAGGTTCCACACCAACTATGCATTTGGTGTCCTCGTAGGTGTATTCGAATCTAGTAATGATTTCAACTTCGTGTTTCTCTTCTACTATAGTAGCCTTCTTCTTCTGACATTTAGACATCTTGGATTCTGAGGAATTTCCTTGTCATATACAAAAACTTATTTTAGGTTATGTTGGATCATTTGAGGATAACATTCAAAATGGAGACAACTGTATAAGAATTTTACCTCATCTATGCTAAACATGAGTGCAGCTATGAGGAATAAACAACAATGCTAAAAAACCACGTGTTCCTCAATAAAATTAATTTGCCCCAGGGCTAAAACTAGATCTCAATCAACATTCACAGAATTAACCCAGAAAAACATGGCCTTTCTAAAACGACAACAATCCTCTTCCTAATGCTGAATAGAAAACAGTTTCAAAAAACCCCCTCTCGGTGCTGTGGATTACAACATTATGTGGTGCCTAATCTCAAGTGACGATGCTGCAAGTGGTAGCACACTAGAAGATAAGGGGAAGCTAGCTTGCTATAAAAACGCTCAGTTCACGATCTGAATAGGTAATGCACTCGGAACCTAAAAATGGGCTGGGGTTCACCCTCGAGCTTGAAAAGTCTCATCCTAAGTGAGAATTAAAAAAAACATCATGGTCCTGGTTCATGAATACGAGGATGACTGAAACACGGAACCAAAATCATGGCATCTTAGTAGAAAACCATGAAACACCCTCCCCGAAAGACCAAACACAGACTGGGGGAAACTGGTGCGGATAGCGTAACGGCCGTCTTCACCGATTTCCCTAGCAATCGAGTGCATTCTGCAAAAACCCAATGGCCGTGGAATTCATCATTGTAAAACTAAGAAACCCCCCACCAGGAAGCCATACTACTTAACTCAAAAATATATACAGGCTGGGATGCAAAAACCTAGGAAAACACTAACTGCGGAGACAACAAAAGAAGTTAGACCAATCAAATGGAATGAAAAAATGAGCATGAGGGCCCACCTAGCACTGTGCTGCACGACTGGTGGAGGAAAACCGATGAACTTCCATCGCAGAGCCACCTAGGAGCGAAGGTACCGATAGCAAAAATCTTGGTCTGCTCGAGCGAAAACGACAGCATGGAGAAAAATCCAAAATAACAATAAAAAATGAAACACCCCAAACCCCACTATATATATGTCGTGGTCAACATGCAATCGGTGGGAAAAAATTAGATCATTAGGTGGCAAAAGGCTATGGGATCGGCGACCAAGTTACTATCTCCTCCACAATGGAGAATGAAGAAAATGTGGGAACGCCTGCAATGGCATTGGCGGGAGAAACAAAATAGCACTCGCATCGGAGTTCGCAAGACTAGGGCTTCAGGTCAAAAGATGATTAGAGAGCCGCAACGACGAACCCGTAAAAGAAATGAGTTCCGTTGACTAGCTAAAGTGAGTAAGAATAAACATGTCTCAAGCAAAAACATCGATCAAGTGGATAAATCAAACTATCAGAATCATAGTTCTTTCTAGAGCCGCAACGACGAAAGTTGAAAAAACCAAGGACTGACGAGACAAAATGGCGTGGATCGAAAGAGGATGAAACACTCTCGGAGAACTTCGCATAACCTTCTTTGCAATAGCGGAAAACGTATAGACAAAGGTTCCGACGAGGTTTCAAAACAACTTCCGATAAAGGAAATACATTGGAGACCAAATACACTTGACTTCGGACTTGATGTCTGGTTCTTTTCCGCAACAGCAGATGCGCAGACGACTAGACTCTCAACTCAAAAGTCCAAAATACTTTCGATGGCGAGGAAAAATTAATTCAAACATTAAAACATTTCCCTCATAAAAGTAATCTTTATTCAACATCAAGCAAAACCAAAACTAAGAAAAAACGAATCAAAGGAGGGTCCTAATTTTTTTTTAATTTTGGGAAATAGTTACAGCTGCAACAATTGGTGACTACCTGGTGAACCCTAGATTTCTGAATCAACTTCCTCCCAGTAAAATACTGTTTAATCATCAATATCATAAGCTTGAATTCTTCTATATGCTTGTATTCCTAATATGGTGAACACATGCATTTCAATCATTGATGTCAGTCCACTCTTTGGGGAGGGAAACGCAAAATATTTAAAGTCCGGATAACTCTTTTGAGGCTTAGTAGGTGAGCTTTATTTTACCTCTATCTTTGGGTAGTTTCTAGCTTGGACACCACAGGATCGTAACATATGGCAAACATAACTATTCATTTGTTCCTCATTCCCATGCCACTTGCACTTTTGTGCCCTTTTGAGCTTTTGTTCGTATGAGTCCTCCATCTACTTTTAATTCTGAATTTTTATTCAGGCTCTTCCATCCATAGTGTCATTTTGTGTGAGAGATGTATTTACTTTTTAGCTCACGGACGGAGAAGAACTTTTAGCATATTGATATTCATATTTCTGATACTTTGCTTTGATATGCATTGCTTTTTTTAGGAGTTTTGACTCTTAATATCCTTTAAGCTTTGAAATCATGGCATAGGATCATTTATATATAATAAAATATTTACCTTGCTTCCTTTCCGTGGGTCTTTTGCTATCACTCCCTGGGACATCTTAAATGTGAAATGGATGGAGCCTCGAAATAGTATTCTAGACCTCTTAATTCTGAGTTATTTTCAAGGGTTAAGCAAGACTTCAATGAGTGCATAGCCATTTAGGAAAACTACCTACTAGAATAAATTATATCATTTCAAAATAAACACACAGTCTTTTCCCAAAGATTTCAGTTAATCAAGAACCCTGATGCTTTCCATGCAACCAAAAGTTTGCCTCTTTTATTCAAAAGCAAACCAAAATAACCAAAAATAAAGCGGTAAATCAAAGCAAAACTGCATCAAATTATTTATGTACAAAGTAATTAAAAAAAAAGAAAAACAAAATTGTGCCCACCCCTAAAAATATTTCACTTATGAGTCAAGGGGCTAGACTGGGTTGCAGACATAAGATACCTAACCATGGTCTAATTCTGCTATTTTTGAAACCGAAACTATGTCTACTAATTTACCATCAATCTCATCAGCCTATGAAAGTTGAAGGAGATCAAGCTGAGTGTCAGTCATACTGCTGGCTTTTCCTGAGGCATGATATCTTAGTTCAATCTCTGTTAGATAATTCCCCAAAACAGAATTAGCAGATTCATTACCTTCTTCCAACTTATTGATATTGTGTTTCAGGTAAGGTTCTCTCAAAATTTTGATCCGATTTGGGATCCCCTTATGAGGCAACCACAAATGTGACCAATATGAATCAAAATACCCTTTTAACCTTGCGAACTAGTCACGGTTCAGAATAAATCCATATCCATCCAGTATGTCAGCCACCACAATATCAATAAATTGAAATATCTTGTTATTTTGCAGATAAACGAATGAGAACATTCTCCATTTCTCCCACTACTTTGACATTAGTTTTGTCTAGTTGAGTGACTTCCCAAGTAGTAGGTTTTGGCTGTCCNGGCGTAACATTCACTAATGATCCAGAATCTACCAAACAATTATGCACCTTATAATTTAGCATTTCCAAAATCAAAAGGAAAGGTGGGGTTCTAGCTTTCTCTTCCCCAATTGATTCGACCTCTTCCTCCACAGGATGGTTTTCAGTGGGCATCTCTTCTTCTGGATCTTCAGGCTTTTCAGTATTTTCTTTGTTAACACTTGTTCTTCTATAGGTTTAGAAGGCTTGTTGATCTGTTATGTCTCTTGGCTGAAAATGGTAATTTTGGGTACTTTGTCTTCAACATTGCTTTTTGGCTGTCTCCTGACATTCTCTTGCAACTTTTAAATTTTTGAAATTATTGAATTATCTTTATTTACCAAACTCATGGTTTTTGTCGTCGTTGGCATATTCTCAGGTTTAAAAATACTTTTTTGTATATCAAACAGCGAGACACAATCCCATAAAAACATGGTATCATTTTCTTATCTTTCTATGGTTTGATTACCTTTTCCCTCTTCATCACTATCCTCAGTCAATTTTGAGTCCAAAAGTTGATTCATTACCAATGTCATTGAATTTAAATATTGAGGACAATTCTTTTCAGAATGGGGTTGTTGGTGAAAAGTGTAGAAATTATCCATCCCTACCTCTGTCAGATTCATTGATGCTGAGCCATGTGGAGGGGTCTTGCATCTGTTGTTATCTTCCCTTTTTTTGTAATAAGGCTTATAAGCTTTTTGAGCTTCTTTTTCCTTCTCCAAATCTATTATTCTGTTGGAAATCTTTCACAACATCTTTAACATCCCCTCAAAATCATGTGTTTGCTCCTCTTTAGGTTTAGACAACAATAAGTTTCTTTCCCCGGTAGTTTTTTCTCCATATTGCTCGAGATAATCTTCTATACTTTCCTTTTCAATCTCTACTCTTTTTTCTTCTTCATAAGTCTCTGCTAACGTAGGCTTAACTTGAGCTTTTGCAAACATATCCAAATCCGGACCTAAAGCTAAGGTATAATACTCAATTAGAACTTTATCATAATGCTTATTAGTTGCAGAGAAGTTCTTGAGGTAAGAAGAAAATATTTGAGTGAAATTGTGTACCTTCTCATTCCTTTATTTTTTTAAAGCACCCAGACCTTTCATTAGTGTTGCATGCATCTTTTAGGCTGCGTATTTGCTTCTGAAAATCCTTTCAAAGGTATCCCAATCTGGGATAGAGTTTGTAGGCAAACCAAAGTACCAGGATGTTGCTTCTCCTTTAAGGGTATGTGGGAAAAGTCTACAAACAACATCCTCATATTCCCTAGCCCTTAATCCCTCTATTTCCAAATAGAAACTTTTCAAATGGTCATCTACTACAATCTTCTCATTGGGATCAAACTTAGGCAACAACTTCTCAAAAGCTTGAGGTAAGTCATGCAACGGAGGTGTTAGGTTCAAGGGTGATCTGGCTTTCCAAGCTGGTGGTGGATTTGGTGGGTAGGATGGTTTGCATTTACACCTTCCATGGGTCTAGGTGGAGAGTGAGGTGGTGAAGGCATAAGAGTATGAACAGGAGAACCATAAGGTGCATTTGGGCCTACTTGATTCAAAGGCTGAACAACCCCCTGTAATGCTCCTTCTACTAACTCTTCCTAGTTTCCAACCAACACTAAATCTTCCAAGATGGGATGGTATTTTTTCTTGATGGGTAATCATCCAATGCTCCTTACATAGGCCCATGTGTATCTCCTCAGACCATTTATCACTTGGTTGTCCACAGCAAAAAGATGTTCCCTATTCTCTTGAGTATTTGTATCAGGACACAAACTGCTTTCAAAATTATCACTGGTGGGGTTATTTTGAGAAATGGGTTTCCTCGGCTAGCCATGAACTAGCGGCCCTCCTTCTAGCGCCAGAAATTTTTGAGGCCTGGAAATTCATAGGCAACATCAGCAAGGGATTCTCCCCAGTCAACGTTCCCAACTAGCTCGTGACTTTTCGGTGTAGGGAATTTGTCCAGTTTGCAGTCCGGCTACCATAGGTCAAGTAACAAAAATAAAATGTTTTACCAGTTGCGGCCCAGTCCATGGTATATATTTTTGTATTTTTTTTAGTTTTAAGTATGACTTGCAAATGCCTATTTAAAATGCAGATAGATTGAGAATGCAAGGAGTGTTCACAATGTGATGCGCAGGTTCTTACCTCTCGTCTTAGGCCCTCTTGCATCTAAATCACACACATGGAAAGAAATTAAAACTAACAACCTAACCTATCCCTAGGGAGAAAAATTATCACTTATTAATGAGTAATGTATTTTGTACATGCATTATAAAAAGAAATTATAGATAGCTGATACTTCTTTCAAACACATGAACATTTAAGGATATTTGAACAACCAGATAGCCAATTGTTTATGAACAACATTTATTACTCATAGTGGAAATTTTCATAAAATAACTAGAGATCACTCATGCAAGAACATAGGTTCAAAGAGTTACAACGATCTCATAGTTAATGGACAAAAATCTAAAAACAAAATAGTTCCTCTTCAACAAATCCATAGCATAACATTTGAACATTCCACCAAGCTTAATCCAACAGGAAAACTGTAGTTATTTATTGCAAAAGGAAATAGTTCTTATTACAATACGTCTTCAACAATATAACTAGGAAAAAGTCCCTCCTCTCGTCTAGATTCTCTATATTTATACAAAAGAACAAAACTATTAGGTTTCCCATGAAATAACTCTTGGGATTCCCCAACTCTTCACCTCCCACATTTTCTTTCATTAAGTGTTTATAAAATTTACAATATATTACAATAAAATGAAAAAAAAAATTCTCATGAGGAGGGTCCCGCTTGACTATTCAAAAATTTCTTCCATGCTGAAGCCTTTAAGGCAATATTTTTGAATTCAGAAGGTTCTAGGAAATGAATATTTATTTCGAATTTAGCAGCCTGGTTTCTTATGACTTCTATTCTGGCTGTGCTAAGGCAAAGCTGGTCTTCTAACAGCTGCACACTAACTGTGGAATGATCTACTTCATTTCTCAGGGTCTGTTCATCTAAAGCTCTAATGTGTTGTATCCTTTGTTCATATTCATGATACCTCCTTTGTAAAATTTCCAAAAATAGGTTGTGGTCTAGAAAAGTATCCATTCTTTGCTCAGCCTATACATGGCATCGATTATAAGTGATCATAAGTCTCCTAAAGAATTCTGCACAATCCCCTTTTGTCTTCTTAATAGCCTTCTTGAATTATTCGGTTGTGTTGATGGAAAACTCCAGTAAATCATAGTCTTGCCTTAGGGCTTGTTGATCTTTTGATTGTAGATCTGTAGGGGTTTCTTCATTCGCTTCTAATCTTGCCATTCTTCCTGTCAGGACTTCTAATATGTCCTGCGATCTGTCAACAAAATATGCGGAGGTTTCTAAAATCTCTTCCATTTGACTTTCCACCTGCAAGACCTTGCACCTCTCTTCCTCTATGGCCACTTGCAGCTGGTGCATCTTGCTTCTCTGTGCCAGAATGTGCTCCTTGAAAGGCTAAAAACTGACCTGCTGTTATTTGGCCTCTCCTAGAGCTGCTGTCAATGAGGTAATATGTTATTTAAGTTCTACATTCTGCCCCTGAGATTTCCTCTTAGATTCCTCCAAGGTATCCTTCTGCAGCTCCAATCCCCTATCCTGCTTAGAAGCTACTCCTTTTCTACCCTCAACCCTTGACATTCTTGCTGCACTTTCTCCATACTTTCCTGGGTAGCCTCCATAGATTTCTTCTCTACTTGGAGGACCTGAAGATCATCTTTTGAAGACTTTATTTCTTGTTGTATATCTTCAAACTTTCTCTTTAACCTATTATTTTCCTCTTTTTCCTTTCTCAGGGTATCTTTGAGCTGGGAAAAGGAATTCTTTGACTGTTCAAGATCAGTCATTATTTTATCTTCATTGTCCTCAAAAGCATGGATCAATGTAGCCCCCAATCTGATAGTGAACCTAGGGTCTTTGTCTGTCCCATATATGACAGTTGTATCATTTATCATTTTACCAGACTACCCCCTAGTCTTGACCTTTCTCTCAGTCCTCTTCACTATCCTTTTCTTTTCCCTATCATAAATGATAGTGTTGAAATCCGATACCTCCTCCCCCTTCTTCTGTTCAAAAGGGATTATCCTAAGGGTGGGGACCATAGCTTCTCCTGGTGTGCTGCCAGCAGCTGCCTTAGGATCTTGAATATCAGGGTTCCCCAAGTCCTCAGCCTGACTATCTACTGTATCAGAAGTTGATTGCTCTGTCACTGTCTCTGTTAGCTTTAGCTTTTCTGCTTCCTTCTTCTTCAACTCCTCATCCATCTTTCTTTTCTTTTCTTCTTCCTTACTCTTGGAAACTTCTTCTGCCTTTCTAGCTGCTTCTTGTGCGGCTCTTCTCTTTTCTTCCTCCTCTCCTTTGATCCAGCCTTCGGCCTCTTGTGCTAGTCTCCTAGCATCTTCATTTCTTTTTCTAGTTTCTTCCTCCTCTACCTTTGTTTGTTCATCCTGTCCTTTTCTGCCTTTGCTGGTTATTTTCTTCTTAAACCTTATTCTTAAAGATATTATATTTTGTGCACTGTGGAAAATGGATTCCTCTCTATCCCAGCGGCTGGTGTATTCAAAGTGTACATTCGCCTCTTTACAGTGCTCCACCACCTTATTCCAAGAATCATTCCTGTGGAAATGCATTTCCCCAACTCTTCCATGAATTCGTCAACTTTCTTGACCCTAGTAAACTTGTAGCTTCCTAACCTGAATGGCAAAGGAGGGTAAGCTACTTTCTTATGTTCAAATAGAAAGCTCCCTATTCCATCTAAAAAGACTTGTCTAACTGCCTCTTTGTGGAATACATAGTTAGTGGCATACTTAGGAAGTAGTGAGGGTGCTCTGGAGCATCCAAACATTCTGAAATATAATCCATCCTCAGTTAAGTAATAGTCTACATATTCCTTAGTCACCTGAAATTCTTCCTCTGACATACAGTTGCACTCTTTCAAGAAAATCAGGGTATACAATGGCATAATGAAGTGCTCACACACTTCCTTATAGTGACTGTGGTATTTGTGGGCCCACAGTGGCTTGTATGCTGAGTAGATTGGTGTTCTTTCCTGATCCTAGATGCACCTCAGATTGGGGAAGGGTTGGTTGCATAGTATGCAATAAATCAGTATAGAGCTCATGTAGAACTCTAATCTCTTCTGGGACACCCCTCCTAATGCTGATGTAATGCAGGCTGAAAGGATGTTGGACACAATGTTTGCCCAGTTGAACACTATCCCCTGTGTTGCAACATAGAAAATGATAGGAACCCACTGCAATTTGAAGCTATTACCATGGGCCCTCCTGAAAATCCTGTTGAGCATCAAGGCAATGAACCTGTAAGGGGTTCTTAGACTTGCAGTGTCATATTCCCCAGTTGGCCTAGTTCTAAAGTTATTGCTAGGCGTGAGCATCTTTTTTAGTGTCTTGACTAGGTCCATCCTAATGGTCTTCAGCCAGTATTCAGTCAGGTATACTTGTGCTTTTGGTAAGTGGTAGGCTAGTGCTACATACCCAGGGCTATAAGTAGCATAGCCCTATTTATCAACATTTCCCAAAATCATGGTGGTTACATCCTCCCTGGGCAGAATCCACCCAATCACCTCTGAGCAGGGAAAAATATAAGGTCTGGTAGCAATTTTCATTAATGAAGACCTCTCTATATTGGCATATATGGTTTCTTCCTCAAAACCTATGTCAGGTACTTCTCGGTGTGTAATTAATCTGTAAATTCCCTGCCATTGATATTCACGTTCCACACCAACAATGCATTTGGTGTCCTCGTAGGTGTATTCAAATCTAGTAATGATTTCAAATTTGG
Source organism: Pseudotsuga menziesii (assembly GCA_001517045.1). Classification (NCBI taxonomy): domain Eukaryota; kingdom Viridiplantae; phylum Streptophyta; class Pinopsida; order Pinales; family Pinaceae; genus Pseudotsuga; species Pseudotsuga menziesii. The sequence goes on from LPNX010220126.1 coordinate 23,817, forward strand.
GTTGCTCTTCTACTATGGGAGCCTTCTTCTTCTGATGTTTAGACATCTTGGATTCTGAGGAATTTCCTTGTCATATACAAAAACTTATTTTAGGTTCTGTTGGATCATTTCTGGATAACATTCAAAATGGAGACAACTGTATAAGCATTTTACCTCATCTATGCTAAACATGAGTGTAGCTATGAGGAATAAACAAAAATGCTAAAAAACCATGTGTTCTTGAATAAAATTAATCTACCCCAAGGCTAAAACCAGCTCTCAACCAACATTCACAGAATTAACCCAGAAAAACATGGCCTTTCTAAAAGTATGACAATCCTCTTCCTAATGCTGAATAGAAAATAGTTTCAAAAAAACCCCTCTTGGTGCTGTGGATTACAACGTTACATAGTGCCTAATATCAAGTGAGGACGCTGTAAGTGGTAGTGCAGTAGAAGATAAGGGGAAGCTAGCTTCCTGTAAAAATGCTCACTTCATGGTCTAAATAGGTAATGCACTCGGAACCTAAAAATGGGTCGGGGTTCACCCTTGAGATTGAACAGTCTCATCCTAAGAGAGAAGTAAAAACAACATCATAATCTTGGTTCATGAAGATGAGGGTGACTGAAATGCGGAACCAGATTCATGGCATCTTGGCAAAAAACCATGAAACGCCCTCCTCGGATGGCCAAACATAGACTAGGGGAAACTGGTGCAGACAACGTAACAGCCGTTTGCACCGGTTTCCCCAGCAGTCCAGTGTGGTCTGCAAAAACCAAACGGCCATGAAATTCATCATTGCAAAACTAAGAAACCCCCCACCGAGAAGCCATACTACTTAACTCAAAAATATATACAGGTCGGGATGGGAAAACCTAGGAAAACACTAATCATGGAGACAGCAAAAGTAGTTCGACCAATCAAACGGAATGGAAAAATGAGCATGAGGGCCTACCTAGCACTGTGTTGCGGGACTGGTGGAGGAAAATCAGTAAACTTCGACGGTGGAGCCACCTAGGAGCGAAGGTACCGACAACAAAAATATTTGTCTTCTCGAGTGAAAACGACAGCATGGAGAAAAATACAAAATAACAATAAAAAATGAAACACCCCAAACCTCACTTGTTACAGAGAGAAATTCCTATGGCTTGGGGTACCACAACAGACAGCTTGACTCCAAAAATCAATCTTTCCCAATATGCAATAGAAATAAAATGTCTAACACTAAAGGATCAGACCTCGTACCTTGTTTTGGACGGTTGAAGTAGATCCCCGTTGAGCTTTCCAATATTCATCTTGAATTGATGTAATACTTCCTCAACAACAAGTAAACAATACAAGCATACTATATATCATGGTTTTAGATCTATTCTAGCATATATAATCAATAATGTAAAATCATTTGACATATTCCAATGGATACAATATTCATTCAAATACACATCATTGGACAAGAAAAGATATTTCTATTAATATAAATTAGAGATTACAACATAGATACAACCTCTGACGGTACGTCTGCAAATCGGAGAAACTGAATCCCCTACTTGGGCCTCCACTACTTCAATCCTCCATCTCTCAATAACAAGCTCACAAGAAAATGACAAGCTTGGGAAGAACACCAAAGTGCTCCAAGCGACAAAGGGATGCAAACTCAAGTATAAGTTCCGGCAACAATGGACTATAGTTTCTTTGCTCTCAATTCTCTCTTCTTGCCTTCAATGTACGAAGGGGTTCCTTATATAGCTTTCAAAGGGATACTGAAAGGTTGAATCTGAGCGATCTCAAGGCATATGGAAGGCCAGGAGTTGAATGAGTCGGATCCATGTCAAGGAAAACTCCAAAAGAATTTGGATTATGCACACATCTCGATGTATGCAGTTATATGGGTCAAACCCGCGTATGTACGTGGTTATCGTGTTAAAAGCCACATATATCATTTTTCTTATGTTTTTAGGGATGATCAAGGAAACATCAAAGGACAAAAAATGGTCCATGGGGTCTAAAGAGTCTGCAGTGAAACAGGAGAAGGCCATACAAAGTGTGATTCACCTAGAGTGGTGAAATCCACTATAACAGATGCCCCCTAATGTGTGAGGTCAGAGGGGTCATACGATGGCCGAAATACATTATAATTCCATCCCAGAAGTGGAGTGATGAAGCATCCCAAATGGAAGACCAGCCACCCAAATGGTGAATTTAAAAAAAAAAAAATCATTTACAGGCCGTCGGTTAAGCGACGGCTATAACTATTTAAAAAAAAAATACAAATGTTTTTTATAACTACAATGCCTTCAACTTGGTTGTTATGTGTTTAAAGGAAATATGAATAAGTTGCATGCACATTCTAAATAAATTCCTTTACATTTCATGAAAAACAACAATTCTACATAGAGTAGCTATAACCTTCATTAACAACCAACGTGGAGTTTCTGGCAAGAACAACATCGATACAAGTTGTAAGAGCGATGGTAACCCCACTGCAGCTAGCATCCAGTGCCATGTCCCTGGCACCTACAAAGAAAAACACATATGTGTGTGAACAAGCAAACTCTGATGAACACAACCTTTACATAAATACATTCAATGAACAAGGTATTCCTTTGATTGAATCCTAAGAAAATGCAACAACTTTGCATAGGATTTAGGCTAGTCAAATTATGTGGTCTAAAATTATTTTTCAGCATCCAGAGGAGAAATGTGGACTCAATAGAGAACATGAGCAGTATTTTTGATGCATAATTTATTGGATAAATTACAAGGATACCCATTTATTCTCAAGGAACTCATTTCATGCTACTTTCCTTATGTATACACAAAGAAACTAGTGCCTTGAGAATTAGTCAAGTGCAGGAAATGACAAATCAGTATCTAAGCCAACAAACAATAACAAATGTCAGTAACTATTACATATAAAAATTCATCCATCCACCAGCCTTCTTACCTCAGTAAATTATAGTTTCGCCAGATATGATAGGAACTGACCCCAGTATTCATTAGTGTATTTGTACTCACTTGTGCTCCCCTTATTTTAGAAGGTGAAGCTTTTGCAATATAAATAGGGGAAGTGATTGATGCAATACCAACACCTAAACCCACCAACATTCTACCGACAAAAAGAACATATGGATCTGGAGAAGCATCCATGGTGATCGATCCAAGAATAAAAAATAAATCAGCTATAACTATTGACAGCTTGCGTCCATAGGCATCACTAATCCATCCACTTATTGCTACTCCGATGATAGCACCCACAATTTCCATACTAACCATAGTTTCCTGTTGAAATCTAAGGTAGTGGGTTGTTAATAACCGACCCTACACAATTGGTGAAAAGAAAAGAGGTTTTATTAATTATAAAATCCCAAATGAAACTTGGAACTAAGTTTAAATGTACCTGTAAAAAGGAACTATTTTTCACGAATGTATAGAAGAGCACCTGATATGACACCTGCATATATGTAAATCCCAATATTAGTCACCTTGTCTCAGTCTGACAATATCAAGATAGCATAATCAATAAACAACAGGTTTGTGCAATGAATTCTTGGTCTGGAAACTTATTATCCATAAAATAGACTTCAAATGGGCATTTTGAGGCATATTTTCACATAACAACCCTCAAAGTGGTGAAAAAAATCACCTAGAACAAATATGGGCACTTATTTGGGTGACATTCACGAGGAACAACCATGGATATTCAAAAAAATGGATCGTCCTGAGCATAATCAATCACCTATAGCAATCATAGGCACGCCTACATGGATTCTGGGAACTTTTCAACCCCTAAACAGTCTCCTACAACTGTGAATAAGAAAACAACAAAAAAATTAGGCATGTAGCATCTTCTAATAATCAGTCCTGTGTGTTATCAACAATAGGAGGAGCTTTCCAGCAATGATTTTGAAGTTTGGGTACTTTACGGCAATGAAACAACCCCCAAAACAACACGTGTATCCATTAAAACATCAATCCATACTTGCATATGCACCTATAGCAACGTTTAGGAGATACGACATCTGTAGAAGATTTATTTCTCCTGTAATAAACAACCCAAAAAGGAGTGATGTCCAACGTTATTATGGAAATACAATACTCTTTTATACACCATTTCATGATAGGAAATGGGAGGATGGGAGGATTAAGAACATACATTACTTTTTCAGAGCATTGCCAGATAATGGGTTATGGAGACTAATGGTAGAAGATGTCTATGGTGCATGTTACCCCCATATTTATATGGGTGTTCCCTAATTCATAGGTGGGAAAATTCTAGGTGTTTTTTTGGGCCCTTTTTGCAGCCCTAAGGAGTAAGTATGGGTACTCCTGGTTTTCTTTCAAACCCTAGATGGTAGTCCTAGGCATACCTAAGCCTTCAAAATGCAACCTGCGCCATTATATCAACATTCCTCAGCATTATTTAGTGAAACCTAGGCATGAATGAGAAGTTCTGCAGTAAAATTATCTTTAAATACTCAACGACGGTAGCCTCTGTGAGATCAACAATGGAGTAGCAGTTTGGATCAAAACAATAGTATAATGAATCTAAAATAATCAATAAACATCAAGTTTGTTTAACCTTGGTTTGTACACTTATTATCTATAAAAAAACCTTCAAAGGGGCATTTTGAGGCATATTTTCACACAACGGCCCTAAAAGTGGTAAAACACAGTCACCTACAACAAATATGGGCACTTCTTTGGGTGACTTTCATGAGGAACAACCATGGATCTTAAAAAATATGGACTATCATGAGCATAATCAGTCACCTATAGCATTCCTGGGCACACCTACATAGATTATGGGCACTTTTCAACCCCAAAACAGTCTCGTACAACTATGAAGAAGCAAAAAGCCACAAAAATTGAGCATGTAACAGCCTCTAATAATCAATCTTCTGTGTGAACAGCAATAGAAGTGTGTGAACTTGTTATGAGGCATGCCTTATCCATCGAACTTGAAGAACACCTAGTAAATCAAGTTCTGAAGGTAGAGGATGGGAGGTTTTCTTATACTGATGATGCTCTTGTTCTTGTTGCTCACATTGTTATTATAAGGACATCCACAGGGTCTAGTTTGGGAGATGACTCCTTAAGAATCAAAATCTGCAAAGGCTACGCTGGTTTTATTGTTGAGAAAGTGAAAGCTACATATTCAGGGTGCTTAAATATCCAAGAAGTTTGTGCAAGTCTCCCATCCCTATTTCATTTGGAAGTTCTTCTCATGGCTTTTCATTCTTCAAATGCATTTGAAAAAATCAAAATGGTAGAGAAGCGTTTTGCTGAAAATATTGACATCCCTTTTGAGCATGCATGCCGGGGCACTACGAAAAGCTGTGCTTTTTGTTCTTGATAGAAAAGAATGTGAAAATGATGCACTATTTTCACTAAATTTGCTGCTTCAAGCAGGTTATGACAAGTCAAAGTAGGAAGAGTTGTTGGGGAAGCTAGGAGCTAGCTTTAAGCTTATAGAGTCTGTACTTGGAACTCTGACAAAGTTTAGAGGAATTGTGAGCAAAGAAAACACAGGGAACCTGAACAAACTTTTTCTGAGCTCCTCGTTGCATGGTTTCCCATCACATGTTCATCTAGGGAGTGCAGTTGTGGTCTCTTCTACCCTCTCTATTGAGGGATTTTTGTATACAATTGAGCAATTTTTCAGAGCAAGAGATGCATTAGGGGGAATTGAGGTGGCCCATCCTTTTCAATTGGAGATTGCAGTAGCAAGTTTTGCAAGAACATGGCAGCTATAAGAGGGTATCTTGTATGACAGATGGGTAAGGGGCTATTTTTGCAACTTGGAAAGCATGAGAGAAGATGAACTTATCAATTGTTTGCTTGGGCACAAGAAAATCAGAAATTTTTTTCTTGTCTTCTCCAAGGAACCAAATGGCTCCATTTTCCTCAGTTGGGTAGCAGAAAAGTGAGGAGAAAATATGGAGAGAGAGGTGGTGCTACAAAAAAAGCAACAAATCACATCCCATTGACACAACACTCTAGAAATATGTGGAGAAACTTGGCACTAGGTGAAACTCTCATGGGAGCTACAGATGAATAATTTATATGTTTTAAGAACGATTAGATTGGCTCAATGAGAGAAAGCCCATTTGCTTGATAAACAAGGGAATGGACTTGTGAAGCACAGAAGTATATCACCCAATGTTCCCTAATTCATAGATGCAAGCCTGTGCTGACCATCCCACAAGTGATAAAAGCTAACTCACAGACAAATCCCACATGGGGCTTAACCCTTAGTATTTCATTGGTTATTAGTCAAATTATTATTATTTTAAAGGGCCATGGGAAGAAGATCGATATGATGGAGAGGGTGTGTGGGTTGACATTGATATTTCAACCAGAAAGGTGGTGGGAGATTTACAAGGAAAATTTTCCATTTCTTTCCCATGAGCTTAGAGAGAACCAGAACATAAAATTTATTTGTATACAACATATAAAGCATTGCATGGATTATTTCCTGTCTATAAAAACATGCTGGTTGCTCCACAATTATTAGCAGAAGCTAGGATGCATCTTACAAACTCATCACCTCAAATGATCTCCAGAGTGAAAAATATCTTTCATTTCTGCTTTAGGAGCATCCCGATTAGTGTATCACCAAAGCCAGAAATATCACTGTCACTGCTACTACTGATCATTTCATCTTTATAAAATCATCAATAGTTTCTTGTCCAACTGCTCCTAGGTATTGATGATTAGTAGGACAAGCATTTAATAAAATTTACATGCTCAACCACTAAAATATTTTTCAAAAGGATATTGGGAATTTCTCAGCTAGGTAGCATTAGTATATCTGAATAGGAAACAACATAAAAAATGAAAATTATTAAAATGAAACACTAAAACTAAAGCAAAAAACACCACACTATACTAATAATCACATATGAGTTGACAGAGAGCAAATGTACACCATAATTACCGTGCACTGCAATTAATAATGAGGTATCAACTTCTAGCTATAGAATATGTAGTACTACTTCCTACAAAAAAAATAAGGATCAAGTTCATAATACCAACCAGTAAAAAAATGGGGCAGAAATGCAGAAGTTAATGTATTTCCCGCTGGTACTTGAATGCATATCATATGAAAAACATTTAATCTTGCAATAATTGGGTTTATTGTACACCCAATGCCCGTAATCAGAAGAAATGTTCAATCCTACCTTGTGTTAATACCAATGTTGCATTTGCAGACATTGCAGAAATGACACGAACACGCTCACTGAGAAACATTGCTTGGTCAACTGGCACAACACCCAGAACAAATCTTAGCAAACAGGTATGGTTTCCTTTTCATCAGCATATTTTTAGCCTCTGTTGTAGCATTTGAAAGCTTTGAATGGTGTCCAAGGAAATAAAACATTCAATTATCATTACTAAGGCAGTGCATTTCAATCTTCATCCCTCTTAAGAAAATTATATCATTTAATCCATCATTCCCATAAATGAAGGAAAATATTTTCTTAGCACTCTCCCAAACATTTCACCCAGTAACATTGGTCAATTCTTAACTGAATGTGTTCTCTATGAGCATTCAATTCATTTCATAGATGCATTATAAAATACAGAACTGGTAAGCTAACTAGGGTCCAGGACATTAAGACTCTGGCTAAGAGTATTTTCCTAAAAACCAGAACCTATGTCACCTTGGACACTGAGTTTAAACAGACAAACCTGAGAACTCTAGGGACTTCTTGTCAGCAGGATCTTTATCACTCTCGTAATGAGATGCATCCACATCAAGAAATGACCGTAAGTGAATTGAATGGTGACCATCTGATACCCATCTACAGTAACTTTTATTTTGGTTGAATCTTCATAACAGTATGGCAATTAGGCTTCAGATACATCATTCTAATTTTACAAAAATGTTTTCCATGGTTTGTTTGCCACAAATTGGACACAGCTAAGAATGTTGTGTAGAAATGTAGGGTTGCATAGTTATTTGAGGATGGGTTTATGTTGAGTACAATATCCTATCTGTTGCCCCACTTTGTTGGCAAGGGGGCTTTTGAGGGGTATAAATAGCTGATCCGGAAGGTAGTAAGGACTGATGGGCACTCTAAGACTGGCAGGCATCTGCTTCTAGAAAAATGGTGTATAACAAACTTTCACGAGGATGTTAATCTGTGCCAGTTATGAAAACTAACAACTTCTTAAATCAAAGTTGGCTATGCATCTTAGCCATAATGGGCATTTTTAGGAAAGACATAGGTTCCCTTCAGATAAGAGCCAAACCAAACATGCTAGCCCTCCTCTCTTATGTACAAAAAGGGAGCATGTTGATCCCCTGGGGCTCCACAATTTCTAAGCATGCACTACAAAAAGGTTTGTTTTCTCATCCAGGTTCTATTTGGAGATTAAAAAGAACAAAGCAACATAAAAGAAGCATTACATTAGTTGAACAATCATGATAAACTAATTTTTATGTTGGACAATACAAAACAAAATGCAGATCCACTTCATCATCATAAAAAGGACAATTCCAGACAAACCAACTTCAATGCGTCTCCATAGTGGAAATGAACTCCGACAATATTAAAAAATTTGACAAAAATAGGAACAAATAAGCAGATTCATTTGGCATCCACAAATAGAGCAATTTTAGACTTACCGACTTCAAATCCTCTTTCTGTGGTTCCATGGCTATGCAAATTAGCAAAGGATTCCGTTCCTTGGAGCAACCCTATACATGCCATTTTCACATTGGCACAATTGCATCTAATACCATTCACCCAATTGGCCATAGCATCTGGAGATCCTTTACCACCAGATGCCAAAATCCCTTGCTGTAAAACACCAAATTTTTCTCCATTACAATGTGTCCCAGCAGCAATTGACCATATTTCACCATTGGTCTTTGAAACAATGCTTCCATTTACACTCTCTATCACTCCATTTTTGGGATGACCCTTGAAATCTGACCCTCTTTCACCATTACCCTGTCCCTTGACCAAACTGTTCTTCACACGATCTGCACAAGCCAGAACGTTGATCGCTATTTTGCATACTTTGCTAAAGTATATGCCTTTCGCAACATCGACAGTGACCATTTCACCACCATTGCACCGGCAACTCGAAAGAGTTGTACCATCCCGAAGACTACCGAATTTTTTTGGAACAATTTCCCCCTGCAATTCGCTGGCTTTGGTGTCGCCCTTGATGCTCTTTGGCATAACCTCCAAAGAACTTAACTGTGAATTTTTCTAATCCAAATCCCCAATTCTTCCCCCATCCATCTGAAATTCATCTCGGCTCCTTTTTCACCCATGGACATTTTTCTTCTGCTTGACTTTAACCAAAAATCGCAGAGGCCAAACCCTGACCCCATTCTCCTGCCCCAACAACATATGTTGAAGCGAAAGCTGAATTGATTAAACGGGCCCATTGCAATCATTGACATATCATTTGATGAAACTAATACATACTAGACTCCCAGGCTCAAAACCCTCTCCCTCCAATTTTGCAGTCCCCTGCTCGTTCTTGATCTTGGCTTCCATGACCCATATTTTCCCTACAGAAGCCGAGTACAAAGCCAACACATTTACCGACGCCGTGATCTTCACCGCAAATCCGTGTGCCAATTCCACGACCCTTGGCTTTCCCAAACCCTCAAAACCCTTCGAAGCCATAACCTCGATACTCGCACGGTTAAAACCCGAACTCGAGCCCAGATTCAAACCCGAGTTCTGCCGAAGCAGCCAGGCCCTGAGAACTGTCTGGGAACCAGCCCGATCGGGCATTACGGAGATAAAAACCACCACTCCGGTGACCTTTCTGGATCTGTTGGATTTGGGAAAGGTGCAAGCCTTTGTTGTTGGAGTACAACTGCTTCTATCCAAATGACACCTTGAACTTGAAGCATTTTAGTAGTTCAAGTTTTAAGTGCTCTAGGCCATTCTAGAATTGACACCTTTATTTAGAGGGTAACAGTCATGCACTAGTGTCATCACTAATCAAAGGAAAATGAACGATGGATTTGAATTAAGGGAGAATCAATATGTGTGTTTGGTCCCTTCATTGTTTAATATATACTATAATAGCCTTTATCAATTTAGTGGCACTAGGCTAACAAGGGAAAAACATGAAACATCTTTTGAAGATTTTGAGGAGGCATTGTACGAGCATAATGGAATAGGTGGGTGGAGAAGGTGATGGTAGGAATAAATAACTTGACTATTTTACCACTAAGAAGAGAAGTTGGATAGATTAATGCATCTTATACATGTCAAAATGGAGTGGGAGGAAACGAGTAAAGTCCACCATTGAATAGTTAATGGAAAAATAGTTTATGAATTCATGACTCACCTAGAGGCACCACTATAAAATGTAAAGGCTAACACTTGAAGTAAACTTGAATACTATTTAAGGTTCTACAAATGTCGATAATGTTTCAGAAGGTGATGATGTTGGATTGTTGCTATGGTGAGTGAATGTAATAGGGTTTTGGTGGTTGTAATTGTGTGCATTCTTGAGAATAATAGATTATAGAATCATGATTAATAGGTTTAATGTTTATTAGAATCATGTATTTGATTTTAATAAATAAAAATGAATGAAATGGTGGTATCATTCAAAATTAAATTATGTTTATGATTGTAATTATTTGAATTAACTACTTGACATAACTTACATGGGCAATGAACAAACTTGCACGGGTTTGATATGTTGCACTATAATTAAAGAATATGACAAATATATGTGATGATAATAATAATAATAAGAATAAGAATAATAATAATAATAATAATAATAATCTATTTTCAAGGTCGCAGTTAAGCCAGGCTCCAATTTGATGTATGAGATCCCTTGTTTGAGATAAAGAACCCCCTTTATGCAACTACAAAGGTATACATACCGTACCCCTCCGAATTTAACCCTATAACCTCTTGTGAAAAAACAAAGAATTGTTAAACCCATCCATTACAATCACATCCTTATGTTAAAAAGTTTGGCATGCATCTTGGGTGAAAGATTCCTTATCATTAGTAAATGCTAGACTACAAGGCTTATGTTAGACACCTAAGTGGACCATGTTCTATATTTCAAGCGAATGAGTAAATTGATGTCATTGAATTGCAGATTAGGTACAAAACATAAAATTGTTATTTTTAATGGGCATGGTCTAGGTGGCCATATTGTATGTGGAAATTACAGTATGATAATAATAATAATATCTAGATATGCATGTGAACAAACTACGATAACTAGAAATAATAATAATAAAATTAATATTAACATATCCTAAATGAAATAGGTTTGTCATCATCAAATATAGAGGTCAGGGAAATCTCTTGACATTGATTTGGTGGGTCCTCCACCTCTGCAAAGACAATGCCATTAGAATATTTGGAAATGGTATTAACCTTAGCATTCCATTTTCATATCTAACCTTGGAGCTCGTCCAATTGCAATAGAACTTGATTGTGGGATTCTCTACATTCCATAAGGCTTTTACCCAAGAAGGCCCTCATTTTCGAGTCCAAAGGCGCCATCGCTTAAGCGACAGTTATGAGAATAGCCGTCACTTAACCGACGGTTATGAGAATAGTCGTTGCTTAAGCGACGCTTGTGGCCACATTTTCAAAAAAAAAATGTATCCCTATGATTTTTGGTAAGTTTAAAAAGAGAAATCCACGTGCCGTCGGATTTTTCCGTTGGATTTTGGATTGAAATGTAGTAGTGGTCTGACATATACTGGTATCAATTCATGAGAGCTGAAATCTCATGAACACTAGCACGATTAAGGAGGTAGCATACAAGAGATGCCACCAATATGGAAAGTCTTCTACACAAACCTGCAAATAGAGGTGTCGAGGTTGAACATAGTAGTTCATCATCTGATTACCGATCATTAATGTATACCGTTAACAGACGCGAGATCACCCACCAATGATGAAAATGGGAATCAAGGTACTAGAGTGCAAACTAACAAGTGTGAATAAATGTGTTGAGGTCGAACACTTGAGAGAATCCATCGATCAGGGGACATTGATGTATTCCAAAGAAACTGTCGATGGTGAGAGAACCTGCCACTGATGACTGCAAGTCTCAAGGCACTCAAAAGGACTCTAGACTCTAATCCCAGAATAAATGATCTGAAGTCGATGGGATGAAATCTATTGGAAGGAGGGCATTAAGGCATCCCCCATCATCCAACATGAGGTACTCAACAAAGCTGTATAATGTGGAAGGACTCGATCATAAGGTGCACAAATCAGTAACTGTATCAGGAATGGCTGACATGCAAAGTCAAGATAACTGAGGAATGGCTGACACAGGTTTCAACTTCCTTCGAACAAGAGAATAATGGCGTATGGTGACTGAATGAAGGCAGCATAGACTCGATATACAAACTGGGACATCTCTATGACACAGGAGGCATCAACAGAGGCTCCATAGGGACTGGAAGCTTAACCAGTCAGTGGAGATAAACTCAGATAAACAAGTACAGCTCCTAAAGTCAAACTATAACCCAACCAATGGATGTGATATACAGTGCTCTATTCGAAGGCGACACGACTCGACAGCTGCCAAAGATAACATCTTTCCTTGTCTGAATTTTTGGTTTTTTTATTTTTTTGGACTTTTTCAGTTATTTGAAAAGCTTGAAAAAGAATAAACTAGCTTTATAGTTACAAACCAAGAGGAGATGAGTGTCATAAGGGAGAACAAACTAGTTCCAAGTAGTGGAACATACCTATGCTCAATGCAAGGATACATGTGTAGGATATCGACACTCGGGGGAAAATCCCCTCCCAGTAAAAAGGGAAATCAAGATGCGAAGGATATAAAAAATGGCTCTGCATATCTAGACATGAGACAAGCTTGGGCTATATGGCTAAAACGCAATGTCAAGGGAGCTAGCATAAAGCTCAATAAGGCAGGCAAACCTCATGATAATGCATCCACAACTTGACATAAGGGAGTCCTAAGGGAAATAGGCCAGCATAAGATCAACAGGAGTATGAAGCTCTTGTGAAATGTCATGGAGGGACTAAAAGGGACTCCTGGAACTAAGAGAGGACTCATAGCATGGGTACCAAATGCAAAAGGGAGCTAACTACGGCACCCATGTATAGGAAAGCTCTACCATTCACATAATATCACTTCTAAAAGCAGCATGAAGGTTCCATGATACCATGGAATGGGTTCGTGCCTATGGTTAATATGGAATGGTCATAAGGCAATGCATAAGTGCATGTGGATGTGAAATCCTAACCTATATGCCAGTTCAGACATAATACCTGTGATAGGCACGAACGGGTTGAAACCTCGGAGAGATTGTACAAAAACTGGACCCTACATGACAACCATATTAGTCCAAAACGACCCAAAATAGTCAATAAAGAATCCAAAATATAGGATATAGGGAGGAATGATCATGACAATAGCATCCAAAGGAAACAATGTGGTGAACGATGGGACATAAAAAGGAAAGTAAGGTGTAGACCCAACATTCACGCATCCACTACCACCCCCATGAGGGTGACCCCTGGTGTAAAGACCAAGAGAAGGGAGTCAACATACTCCACAAATGGAGTAGAGGGCGGAATGTGACCATTCCCAAATCTACGAGTAGGGTAAGGGGCTATGATGCCCCCAAGTTTGACACCAGAGTCCGTACTAGGACCAAGGATGGGTGATAAGATACCAAGCATGCTGAAAATAATAGGACCTGAACTCAAGAGAGCATAAATATACTCAAGTCACCATGATCCCAAAGGCCAACTAGCGCACAAAGAGCACACTCCTGAGAAAATCTACAGCCAAAATACAAGCAAACCAAGGGGAGGATATGTGAGCTCCTGAATGTAGTAGGTATGTCTCGCCTGGGAGAGGCTCGAAACTCCCATACACTATAAGAGGAGGTACGTAACCAATTATAGTGGCCTTCAGCTTCAACGCATATAGACTCTGTTGTCTGACCCCAACCTGGCCAGGACACTTGCAGAATAACCTCTACAAGTACCCCCTCAATATCCTAGGTAAGGCCACTAACGTCACCTCAATATAATCAATGCTTAGGTGGATAGTCGCAGGCAGGATTGACTGTATGGGCAGGGTAGAAAGGCTCGAAACTCTCGAAAGAGCCCCCAAATACAAATACAATCCTGGAAATATCTCCGGTGCTACTCAGTTATGACTAGGGGTCATCCCAATCAATAATCGCTCACACTACCTCGTGCTTAACTCCCGTTTGAGAGGAGGATCCTGAGAACAATGGTTATACCAAGGATTTTACACACTCACCTGGATAGACACCTAGATGTTGTTGTTTAGTGATCTTGGAGAATTGACTTACAATGAACTATTCCAAGATCCTAAAACCTAAGCTTGTTGGTGCACCCTAGAAAAGAAAAGAGTGTAATTCATTTTATTTAGCGTTGATTTTAGTTGGCTGTAATTACTCAAAGGGAAATGGTCATGCAACTAGTGATATGAAGACTCAACAATGAAATAAAAGTGCACACCATAACAAATAATGATAAGTGCAATCTTTGTCAAATGAAAAATAGGGTATGCCACTACATGAGATGCATAAATATATATTCCTTTCCGAATGCCAATGCAGTCCTTCCTATATGAAAGCCTAAATAAAACTCTCATCCAAGCAATCCAATGCAAGTACCTCCTCAAATCCATATCTAAGATGCAACTAAGAGTGCAACTACTTTGTATTTTTCAATATAAAAGAATGAAAAATGCAATAAAATTCATTTAAAACTCCCAGTCTCTGCAGCAAGTATAAAGGACAAGCCCATCAAGACACCAAGACAAAAAGAGTAATGTACTAATGGAAAAACAAAAAGGATAAATGACTAAAACTACTTTCAAATAAAAATCAATGAAAAGGCGGTCTCTGGTCACAAAAGAATCATCCAATGAACAACATCAGACCCAAGGAAGACCCAACCACACTCACAACCCACCCAACAACTTCCCACAACATTAGACTCACCAAAAGGGAGGATGTACGTGACTGTATAAAGAATAGCTGCATAAGTACATGAATTTTGGCCAAAAATACACATATGTACGCGACTTTTAGCCAAAAACCCGCATATATAGAGAAGGCAGTGGTAAAAATCAAGCCAAGGCCAAACCAATAAAGGGGAGTGTCAATGGACAAACATACTATAAAATGTGACATAGAAACAGGGAGAAACAAAGAGAAAGTCAATAATATCAAGCCCATTGTGCCCGCAAACCCCAAATAAAAACAAGGAACATCCCCAGTGGAGTCACCAATTCTATTATGGAGAGAAATTCCTATGGCTTGGGGTACCAAAATAGACAGCTTGACTCCATAAATCAATCTTTCCCAATATGCAATAGAAATAAAATGTCTAACACTAAAGGATCAGACCTCATACCTTATTCCGGACGGTTGAAGTAGTTCCTCGTTGAGCTTTCCAATCTTCATCTTGAATTGATGTAATACTTCCTCAACAACAAGCAAACAATACAAGCATACTATATATCATGGTGTTAGATCTATTCTAGCATATATAATCAATAATGTAAAATAATTTGACATATTCCAATGGATACAATATTCATTCAAATACACATCATTGGACATGAAAAGATATTTCTATTAATATAAATCAGAGATTACAAGATAGATACAACCTCTGATGGCACGTCTGCGAACCGGAGAAACTGAATCCCCCACTTGGGCCTCCACCACTTCAATCCTCCATCTCTCGATAGTAAGCTCACAAGAAAACGACAAGCTTGGGAAGAACACCAAAGTGCTCCAAGTGACAAAGGGATGCAGACTGAAGTATAAGTTCCGGCAATAATGGACTATAGTTTCTTTGATCTCAATTCTCTCTTCTTGTCTTCAATGTACTAAGAGGTTCCTTATATAGCTTTCAAAGGGATACTGAAAGGTCGAATCTGAGCGATCTCAAGGCATATGGAAGGCCAGGAATCAAATGAGTCGGATCCATGTCAAGGAAAACTCCAAAAGGATTTGGATTATGTACACATCCCAATGTACGTGGTTATATGGGTCAAACCCACGTATGTACGTGGTTATCGGGTTAAAATCCGTGTATATCCTTTTTCTTATGTTTTTAGGGATGATCAAGGAAACATCAAAGGACAAAAAATGGTCCATGGGGTCTAAAGAGTCTGCAGTGGGACAGGGGAAGGCCATACAAAGTGTGATTCACCTAGAGTGGTGAAATCCGCTATAACACCACTATATATACATAGCGGTCAACATGTAATCAGTGGGAAAAAATTAGATCATCGGGAAACAAAAGGCTATGGGATCGGCGACCAATTTACTATCTCCTCCACAATGACGAATGAAGAAAACCTTGGAACATCCGCAATGGCGTTGGTAGGAGAAACAAAATAGTACTCGTATTGGAGTTCACAACACCAGGGCTTCGGGTCAAAAGATGATTAGAGAGCCACAATGATGAACCCGTAAAAGAAATGAGTTCCGCAGACTAGCTAAATGGAGTAAGAATAAACATGTATCAAGTGAAAACATCGATCAAGCAAATAAATCAAACTATTGGAATCATATTGCTTTCTAGAGCCGCCACGACAAAAGTTGAAAAAACCAAGGACCGGTGAGACAAAATGGCATGGATTGGAAGAGGGTGAAACACTCTCGGACAACTTCACAGAACCTTCTCCGCAACAGCAGAAAATGTATAGACAAAGGTTCCGACGGGGTTTCAAAACAACTACCGATAAAGGAAATACATTGGAGACCAAATACACTTGACTTCGGACTTGATGTCCGGTTCTTTTTCGCAATGGTGGATGTACAGACAACTAGAATCTTGACTCAAAAGTCCAAAATACTTCCGATGGCGAGGAAAAATTAATTCAAACATTAAAACATTTCCCTCATAAAATTAATCTTTATTCAACATCAAGCAAAACCAAAACTGAGAAAAACGAATCAAAGGAGGGTCCCAATATTTTTTGAATTTTGGGAAATAGTTGCGGCTACAACAGGCGGGATTGATTCTCCTTAGCTTTTGTCTAAATGGTTTTACATTAGGCTTCATAGGAACTTTATGCTGAATAATACTTGTATCATAAGTTTTTAGATATTCATATGACCAAGAAAATATATCAACAATTTAATGTACCTTTCTCTTTTCTCCATTGAAAGTGCCTTTGAGATCTTCACTATCCTGGGATGCTCCTTTGTCCCAATGTTACAATCCATTACATTCTCCTCTGAATGCTGCATAGCTAGTTTCAATGGGGTGTCATCCTTTGAAAAAATCCTCTCAAGGGGTACCAAACCCTTGGGAATAAAATTACTTTTCAGCTCAATGATTTTAGGACCAGCAATTTCATTTTCTGCAAAACTCGCATTATCTTCAGTCCAATCATCCTGATCTTGACCAATTAAAGAATTAGAGAACTCAGCAGTAAACTCTAAAAGCCTTTTAATCTCTAAATCATCCTAAAAAACTCTCCATTTCTTGAAGTTATCAGGCACTGAAGGTCTATACTTGACTTCTATATGATACTTTAGCTGAGTTGTCTTAGGAATCTTGAAATGCGTAGATGTTAGAGAAAGTGAATCAGTAGTTTGGTTATGATCTCTTGGAATATAGGAAATATTGAATTCCACAAAGAAATTATCTATCATATCCCAGAATTCATTCCTATACACTTTAAACAAATATTTCTTTACTTGAGTTGTTTCTCACCTGTTGAACAACCAACTTGGAGTCGCCATAAACATATATTTGCTGAATACCAAGGTCTTTTGCAGCATTTAAACCCAACAATAATTCCTCATACTCTGTTGTATTATTTGTGGTTACAAACTCCAATTTGTACATCAAACTTACTGATTCACCACCAGGATAAATCAACAAAATACATGCTCCTGCTCCCTCCTTGGATGAGGAGCCATCAAAATACATATGCCAAAGTTCATCCTTCTATTCTACAAAACGCTTGAATGGTATTTCTTTTTCAACCTGCAATATGCCATTAGTATTATAATCACTGAAATGCAACATACATGAGCCCAAGTCCTTTTCAACAGCATATAAAGGATGATTCGTTGGATTCCTATCATCAGTAACAATGTAAGAAAACTGCAACTCTCTATACAACCTCCTATTATCACCTTCGAAAATAGGGATAGTTGCATATGATAAGTCCATCTATAAAGTGCCCCCTACTTTCTTAGCCCAAGACCTAGAAAGAAGCATTTCCTAATTTAGGTGTGATATCTGCCACTGATACATCCATAATAACACTCTTCATTGGTAGTTTTGTTAAGTTAACCACCATGTCCTTTATTACTCCCAAATACTTGATAGCTCTAGAATCAAAAGCATACAAGTCATGATAAGGTTTTGTTATGGTTAACCCCAAAGCTTCCATGTCTTCCTTTGGCATTAAATTATGAGATGCACCTGAATCCAAAAGACAATTGTGAATCATCTGATCATGAATGGTTAATGTGATATAAAAAGGTGGAGATGAACTTGCATCATTTTTCAGTTTTCTCTGCTAAATCAGATCCAATTAAAATTTTAGGATTCTCTTCCTATAAATTCACTGTGTCTAAGGGTACTTGACTGGCTTCTAAACCCATCATTTTTAAAACTGAATTCTTATAACAGGGATTTTTTATCAATTCAGTAAAAGGCATTGGGATTTTAACTTTGCACAATTCATTTTCAAAATTAAAATTCGGCATGTTCTTATTCACTTTTTCAACTTCAATAGTCTTCTTTGGACTATTTTGATTCTGTCTCTTTTCTAATGTTGGACTGGATGACTATTTTTTTAGGAATAATTGTCTTCCTTCTAGGGTTTTGAGCCACCTGTTTTTGTCCTGACCTCAAATTTAGTGTCTTCTTAGGCTCAGATTGATATATATCAGCTGTTACTTCAAGGTTTAAATCATCTCCTGTCTGAATAACATTTGCATCATAATATTTAGAATTTAAAAACTCTTCCTCAGTCACAAAACTGTTCATCCAACAAGTCCCCTAAAAGGTTTATATTTGGATTTGTATCTTCAAACTGTCCCTCTTCCTCTTCTTCTCCTTCATCGGTGACATTGTTTTGAAGTGGGGGTGGCACCCTTTGATCTTCATATTCTCTTATTTCTCTTTGTATATCATTATTCCTTCACTCTCTAGGAATAAATCAACGTGCAAACTGTCTTCTAAACTGATTAGGGTTATTAGGGTTTCTGTCCCCTTCCTGAGCAGGCCTATTAGGATTCTTCTCTAATTCCAATTTGTTTAATTTTGTTGTCAGTATTTTTACTAATTTTTCCATTTCATCAATTTTATTGTCAGTTGATTGTGATGTTGAAACTACTGGAGCAACCTCCTTTTTACCTTTTTTGTCATAAACTTGCTGATTTGAATTTAATTTTAGTCTATTAGAAGCTAGTATATTCACTACTACATTTTGACCAAAAATCCGACGGCCGTCATGTCGGATTTTCGACACTTCCCCATCGCATGTACGACACTTTGGTTTTTTTTGAAGTGTTGGAAACTTGTCATCGGTTAAGCGACACTTAAAAAACCGTCGCTTAAGCGACACTTAGTTAACCGTCGCTTGAATTTAACTCGTCGGTTATCCGACACTTATTAAGCGACAATGACAAATTTTTAAAAACTTTTAGACCCACTAGGCGTCGGATAAGCGACACTTACAAGCGTCGGTGAAAAACTATGCGTCGGATAAGCAACACTGATAAGCGTCGCATAAGCGACGACTGTTAATTTTTTTTTTTAAAATAATTGTAAACTGTTGGATAAGCGACACTGATAAGCGTCGCTTAAGCGACGACTGTTAATTTTTTTTTTTTTTAAATTAATTGTAAATTGCTATTCATTTAGGATGCCTCTCGTCACACTTTATGCATCTCGTATTCCTAGCAAAGATTATTATACTGCACCTACAGATACAAATGAAGATACTTAAGACAATCGCTATAAACTGGCAGGATACATTATACAGCTTGAACAGTGATTCTGAAAGGCAGTAAAAGAAGAAATACTTACGTTGGACAAAGCCAATCCCCTTTTTTCATTTCAACATCAGTAATGCTTGGTCTCTTCGTTGGCAGAGGTGGTGACTTTTTTATTCTTGAAAGAGGTTGTTTGGGCACAGGCCTTGAAAGGTTTGGATCAAGTGGAGTTGCACTCAACTCAACCACCTCTTTCAGCAACTTACGAACAGATGCTATAACTTTTTCTCTCGTATGTAACTCGTTCTCAACTGAACCCACCAGAGCATCAAGCCCATAAGCAAGCAGCACTCGCATTATATCATCCATACATGCACTTTCCTCTTCATGGGGCTTTATGCATGCCCTGTCACAGGAGCCTCTTAGATTGCATATGCTACATACCTGAGAAAAGTAAGTCTGAATGTTATATTCTGGTGCGAATGGTGGCTCACAAACAAAATGAAGAACGTAGAAGAGTTCTAAAAAACTCACTCATATACAAAAACCTTACAAATAGCTGAAATTAGAACATTTAGGGGGTTGGGTTCCTATTTTGTGTTTTAATAAAGTGCATGATTAAAAAAAAATGGTCATTTACATTTTTGAAACATGCAAAATGATTCATATCCATCTAATAATTGCACTGAAACATAACAAAGGAGGATTTGGTACAGTTTTAAAACATTTTTTGTGCACCTGATATTGGTGTGTGCCGCATAGGTGGTAAGTGGAATCTCATCAAAGTAATAATGGAGATCCATACCTATTGAAAAGCAGGCATGCCATCACCGATATAACACCCATCGGGAAGCAAGCACATCATGGGAATATACAAGCGACACCATGCATCATAGCTTACAAAACCGATCCATAAAAAAACAACAACAATCACTGAACATTGCAATAAGGTTTTATAGTGGAGGCAGGTCATGCAATGGTTCACTGCTTCTCTTATTTAGCTCTTTATTCTTGAAAATTTTCAATCCAGCGCTCGACACTCTGACCATGTAGAGCGGCAATGGTTGACAGTCCATTTTAATGATTAAAATATGTTAATCAACGCTAAGCCCAAAGCACACGATCATGCAGAGGAAGCCAAATTTAATTTAAAATATAACTCAATTTATAAAATATTTAAGTATTAAAACATGTAAACTGTGAATGTTTTGGAACCAACAACTGCCATGTAGACTTCCAATAAGTTCGTGCCTCCATAATGTTTGTAAACTGCCTCGCCATTCATGAACCTCATCAACAGTTGTTGTTTGCATGCATGACTTACAATTGTAACCTACTGAGAAAGGTGATTTATGGCCGCATAAACAACTATGAGCATGTCTTGCCCTTCAGTCCAGGTGGTCAGAGTCGTCTTAGCCAAGTTCCTTCCACACTTGACTACATCCTTCTGCGCAATTGAGTACCCTCATCTAAATGAGCTTGCAAGAAATCTAGGAGTAACCCACATCAAGGATTTGGTGGCCAAAATATCAAATGCAGACCAAGAAGAAGAGAGAGAGTGGCAGGCAGATGAAGCTGCCTTAGATGCACTCAGTACTCTTCTTTTGCATGATGACATCTAGGAAGCAGGGGTGATAGAAATTGAGAATGCTAAAGGTGTAAGAACCTATTGTGCAAATGCTCAAGCTTGGCAGGCCCGAGGCTCAGGAGAAGGCCATGTTGTTCTTGAACAAGATTTGCCAAAAAATCAGAGTACAGATATCTTTATGGAACAGCTGCACGCTTCCTGTTAATAGACCTCATGCAGCAAAAACCAGGATCTACCAGGAGAAGGGCTGTAGCAATATTACAGCTCTTAGGAGAGATGCCAAATGATGAAGAGATTCCAAATAAACTAATCCTCTGTTTTAGCAGAAAGCAAAATCTGCTAAAATAGAGGATATTATAGGGTCATTACCACTTTTTTAGTCTATATTGGCACACCACAAGGTATTCCACTCAAAGTTAATTTAGGAAGTCCATTGGAGGGAAGCAAGGTACAACCACAAGGGTAAGGACCATGTCACAATTAGAAAATAATTTATCTATTGTTGAACAGACCTATGCCACAAACCTAGTAGTGTTTTATTTGCAATATGTGAAAAGATTGAGATTTATAATGGACTGCCTACCACCTTATTTTCCTGGACTTTATGTCAGAGATTATGTTGCTTGCTTCTGGTGGGATGCATCTCTGTCTTTGCTATGCATTTAAACTTTAAAGTCAACATTATAATACTTGTCACAAACTAATATCTCAATTAACAAACTATTAAACAAATTGGAGACATCATGAACTAATTATAACTTCAAGGACTCTGAAATTTCTCATTATTCAGCATACCTTTTGGCAATGCATTAAACTCTTCAGCAATCCTGGAGGGCTGTGAATGTGATGTTTCTTCTTCCACTACCACAAATGATTTCAACCACAATTCAGACATTCTGCACAAACACTTGACACTGTCCACTACTAATTGCTTTACCATGAAGGAAAGATACAAGAAGCAGCAACTATATTAAGGGAATTGGAATTAAGGAAAGATACAGGAAGTAGCAGCAGCATTCTATAGAGGATGGGAGGTTTGCATTTGCATGCTTTCCCACTTCAGTTTATGTTGTTGATGGCACTTGGTATTAAAAAAAATTAAATTCTGAAACAGTATAATCCCGATCCTGGATAAAATGTAACTTACGGGAACACGATTCAAGTAAGTGTGTGGAGCTTGGCTTGAAATATACCTCATTCTAGATACAATTACCTCCAAGATTGGACCACCCTCTCCTCCAATTAAATGAAGTTCATCCATTTCAGGAAAGGCTGACTTGCTGAACCAGTTTGCGCTGTTTCCATCTCCGAGACAAAGCATCCCATTTCTCTGGTGTGCTTATTATTCTCTGGCCCTTTTCAAGGAGCTTCAAATCAGTTGCAGATTCACCTGTCAGCTCAACTACTTTCAGTTCCAATCCTTTGCCAAATTTCTGCTCCCAATCCCGATCTCGCTCTTTGGCAAGAGCTTCTATAGGAGCAATATAGACACATCGAAATACACTGTCTGTGCCTTTTTGATGCAATCGTAGTAAAGCAAACTCAGCACAGATAGTCTTACCGCTACCAGTAGGTGCTGCAACTAAAACATTATCATCTGAGTTATAAAGCACAGTAAATACCTGAGTTCTTCCAAAATCATATTATGGACAATGCAAGAAGTAGAAAATAGTGATTCTATATACCCACGATGTTGAGACAGGTGCATTATATGTGATAACTTACACAACATTGGTTGGGCCAATTTGCTCAATAGCAGCAATTTAAATTTCAAGAATGAAATTACTATCTTTTAAATAACCTAAACTATCTTCCACTCAAGAACATTGCTCCTTTTGGTAATGCCAAGATAACATTGATAAATGGTCTATGGACATGAGAAATTATGATTTCAGAAGCCATGAATGCTACAAAAACAGTGAAGAAATCTGCTCACCAAAGATAAGGCCGCCCATAAACTTCATCCGTGAGCCCACAATTGTCCTCTTGCTGGAAATGCACCTGCCACCAAAGCATGCTCCCAATGCTAAAAAACACAAGGAAAATGCTTGCTGCTTATGATTTTCCCCCCATTTTCTCTCATCTTAGGAGAGATAGTTCCGGCATTATGTGACAGACTTACGCCTTTTATTGGACATGAATAAAATTATCTTATCTTTTTTTTATCTCAGCATTTATAAGAGTTTCTTTTGCACTCTTACATTGTATTCACACTGGACATATCTTTTTATTCCCATTGATCCAATCTTGTGGTCATTTTTTTGACATTAAGAAAATTACTTACATATTTATTTATCCTATTTCACATTGTTTGCTTGCATGATTATGCTTCTGCTCCTCTGTTCTATGGTCAAGATTTATAAGATTTGGTGGTTGTCATTGGTTTGTTGTGTGACTGACCTAGCTTCATAGGATCGATCAGGAGCCATCACCTGCTGCCGCACGTTTGAAATCTGATCTAGGTGCTGTTACGTCCAATTTGAAGTCAATACTTAAACTTGTTAGTGGAAGAGTAATGCTTGTTGTCTCAATGCAAGAGCTCGATTAGACAGATACTGCAATCTATATTGTCCAAAAAAGGCACAGATGCCAGTGTCCTTCTCACTATACTTGATATGATGAAGGATTGGATTGAGAATGACTTCAGGTCATCTAG
>LPNX010220146.1:0-102720 GCA_001517045.1 Pseudotsuga menziesii
GAAGTCAGGGCTCGCGTGGATATAGCGACGGAAGTCGGGGCTTCCTTAAAAAAAATTGTAAAAATGCATAATTTACCTTGATTTTTCCACGAAAGTAAATAAACGTGGAAAACTAACGTGGAAAAATCCGCCCATATGTACTAGTGTAAGGATTTTAAGAGGAAATAAAACCATTATCTAAATACTACTATCAAAACAGAATCGGAAAACTAAAGAGACAAGCTCAAAACAGATTAAAAACACATAGGGTTAAATGAAACACTGGATGGCAGACTAAAACGAAGGTCTATATGAGAGGCAGAACAATTTGTATGAATGAGAGTACGTCTGAAGAAAATACTAAAACTTCAAGAAAACTATGAATCTAAATGATTTGTTGAGGACAACTGACTCATGGATATGATGACAAAGTGTAAAGGAGAGAAATGAGACCTATGTAGCAATTGAATTCAATTCATGAAAATTCTAGTCAGAATTAAAAGCATCATTATCTATTCATTAAAGAAACTTTAATGTAAATTTAACTGAATTCATGATAGAATGGAAAAGGGCAGAATTGAATTTACTATAATTGACTCAAAGCAATCTATTCTACTAAAATGAACCAAGAAATATACTGAAAAGATTTGAAAAAGGAATTTCAAGACTAGACTATGCACAACCAGTTGCTTAACCTATCAAAGAAATTTCATTAACAACATAATCTTAAAGTCTAAGCTTACAGGAAGTAAACAACATAAACAATTTCAGCGACTAAGTTATAGAAACAAATTAGAAATAAAAGTATACTACTTGCAAGAAAAGAAAAATGAAAATACACTGAAAGAAAAGGCTCTGGTTGATGAGGGGGACTCCCAACAATCAGAGTGTTAACCGGTTCACACTACTTAAGACAAGATCATACACAACTTCCACGTAAATTCCATTAAAGTAAAGAAAAAGGTGTTACAAAGTTTTTTGAACTAACTGATTACATGTATCAATTTAAAACTATATGTCTTTCTCCTTCTCTAACTAACTCCATATCCATTACAACGTCTATATATATAACGTTTTACAACAGGGAGAGCAAGTCAACCCTTTCAGTGGTCGACTGCTCTTAAGATAAAGCAGTCATTATGACATGTAACTAAACTGATAACCAACATATGACGTTTCCTCCTTCGCAAATATGGTTCTTCTCTGCTGCACAATGTGGCATACAAACTCATCTTAATCGTAGCTAGTGTCAAGGTATCACACAAAGGCATCATACGAGCACTCTTCCAGAAGGAGGCTCATGCTAACGTGCTGGCGTGTGGTCAACAATAGTTTACAGGTCGTTTAATGCTTTTAACTCTCAGGAATCAAGGAACAACAATGTGTAGTTGGCTCGATGGTTCTAATGGTGAGCTGGACAATGTGTTGGATATGCTCTATGCATATCTAGGATAGATGCAATACTTGCTCGTTGGTTTTCTGAAGACCATGATTCTTCAATGACAACTTCATACATTAGTATATCATTACATATCATTGAATTTAAACAAGAAAATCATGAAATAATGCAAATAAAACATAACTTGCATAAATTAAAAATATGATCATACTTGCTGTTGAATGGCAAACTGTATGGTAGAAAATTTGCCAAAAGGTAACAAAACATGTGTTCAATATGTAAATTATTAGCCAAAAATGGTGACAAAATGAGGGCCAACATGTATCCTGGTCTTCTCTAGTCGCAACACCTCCCATTGTGATGACAACAATGTTTTCTTCTCTTTGCTCGACATAAATCATCTGGATTTTCTAGTTGGGGTTCAGATTGGGATTCTGCACAGGGTTCATATTTCTCATATTTTGATCCTTCCACTTCACAATCAATTGTGGACATTGTTTTATAGTGTTAACACTAGAAAATTACCAAAGTTTGTAAAGGCTATTCCCAGGTAACAACAAAAACTACTTTTAAAGAGAAAACTGGCTTTTCTCTTTTCCAAGAGGGATCTCTCACAAAATATTAACAAGACCAGATATTTTATAAGAAAAAATATTTGTAATTGGTAATATTGGTTGAAACTGAACACATTACCATTGGGCTATGTAGTCAATATATGAATATAGATAAACAAATATTTTGCATGGAAGTTTTAAACAGAGGCAAGGTACCTACTTAGTCACAGTCAAAATTTGATTGCCTGGTGAAAAACGAAGAACATGAACAAACCATTAACATAGAGCATTGTAAAAATGAATTCTGTATCAACTTTAGAAGAAAGGTTTGGTGGACATATGAAAATAACAACTAGAGCATAATAAATATGAATTTCAACTGTTATGCTCTCATTTTAGACATGAAGGAAAACATAATGGAGAGATAAAACTGGAAAAACATTCACATAAGAATGGAAAGTAAGAATGCAACATGAAATAACACATGAATCTTTGAAAGAAGCCAACTTTCAGCTATGTAATTAAAGAAATGCTTGAATACACAATTTACAAATCTCCAAAATATCATGGGTTCCAACCTTTACTTCATCAAATGTATGAATACTTATACAAGCGCTCCTCAAGTTGAACAATAAACCTAACTGTCTAATGGTTTCAACCGTTTATTACATGTGTTAAAGCACTTAACTATTACAAAATAGATCTGAGATAACAAAACTTCTTAACTAATGAATTTAAACATAACATTCTATCATAGAATATATGTTTCGCTGAAACTCCTTTTGCTCTGTCTTCCTTAATGTCTTCATGGTTTTAACTTTTATTTAGTTTATCCATATTGTTGAACTTCTCTCCAATTTTTAGGATTAGGAAAATATGCAACAACCATTTCATATGCCAAAAATCTGAGTTCCATGTTGTCTGCTTATGAAAAATTAGGCACCTTGGGACACACAACTTTAAAATCAAATAATGACTCAAACTCTCGAGCCAATTTATCAAACATAATTCCTCTAGACAAAGCCTGCTGCATATCTTCAAACTTACTGTGACTTGACCTGCAATTGACCAATTTATCTAGATATTCCTTTTGAGACAATAATTGTCCTTTTTCCTCCCAGAAGAAAGGAATTCCCGTTATTACCAATGGAGTAAATGAATTAATCACTTCTTTGAATTTATGACTTATAATATCAACTTTATCATGTACAATATACAACATTTTGTATTTTCCAATCACTTTTCTATCCCAAGAGATAACAACAACTCTGTCTTGGAAATGAAACCTCTTGAATTGATATTTTGATAAGGTACTTAAAACGTTGATAGCATTCTCAACTACGTCCATTGGCTTCTTATTTAATTCTTGTTTTACTATCAAAATATTCTGTTTGGCTACTTTCAGAGCACTCTCTTGATCTGCAATATAATCTAAATATGGTCTAAACTTATTACCTTCTATAATAATCTTATCCCAAATCATATGTCTGGCCCCTTGGAATGCCATTTGGCCAACCATCTACTTTGTTAATTTGGTATTCTGATTCATTAGTTCTTGACATTTTTCCTCTACTTCCTTCTTCTCTTGTTCTCTTTTCAAAATTCTCTCTTCTAGATTCTTGTTCTGTTGCTTTAACTCTGTGAGTTCTACATATTTCAGGTTTACCTAAGACATTGCTTTAGAAAGAGTGGTTGCATCTATTTCTACAGAAGGAAGAGTAGATTGATTTTTAACTTCTTCACATTTTTCCTGTAATTCTTTTTCTCTCGCTACTAGGTTAGTTTTTAGGTCCTTCTCATTTTCTATCAGAAGCTTAGCATCCCTTTATGTTTTTCTTTTTCTTTGACCGTTAACAACTTGGATTAACAATCAATTAATTCATTGTTTAATATTTCCTTCTCCTTCTCAAACTCTGTCAATTAAGAGGTCTAAATAAGCTAAGTGGAAGGACTTTTCAATTTCTTTTTAAGCACCTGAACTTCTTTCTCTTTTTCATCAAACAACTTTTGAGCCACTGCTCCTTTGTCTGAATGCCCATCAACCTTCAATAATTCCTCTTGTAACTTTTTAATTTTGATTCAAAGGGCCTTGTTCTCAACATTTTATTTCCGTAGGAAGTCCTCAACTTTCTTTTTGTTGGACTCCAATTTAGACACCTCTAATGTAGGTTTAAGAAATTTTGTATATATGATATCACACGTTTCTCTATGAAGGTGTATCACATCTGTAGTAGGGATTTTCTCTAAGTTCACATTCACCTCCGATACCTTATTACCAACAATCAAGGCCAAACTCATAGTATATTTGGCATGATCACTTACAGTTTTTAAAGTTACATATGGATTTGGAAATTGTCTCACTTCCTCGTATAATTTTACTATTTCTTCCAAGGTTTTATGAGCCACTTCCCTCTAGGTTTTCAACCACTCCTCTTTTTATGTATACTTATTTGGGGCTACTCCATCAAATAGATATTCCTGAAGCTCCAGACCAGATGCTTTGGATTTTTATTGCTTCTATTTACCTTTTACACTGCTCTTCTTCACTGGTACTATTTGTCCCTCTTGTCCAATTTTTTGCTTCTTCGGTGTACTAGTATTGTCTACTTCTTCAATGTCCATGAAACCTGAATGTTCTTTCTTCTTTGCATTTCATGAAAAAATTATTAATGGCGAAATATTGCCAACAACTACAACTATGTTAGAAAGATCCATTGGGGAAGAATTATTTCCAGGTATGGATGGGATAGAGTCTTGATCCATGCTGATATTATCTGGGGTTTTGTTAGGATAATCTTCCCAATTAGCTGCCTCTCTGTGTCCATCTACTTCAGTATGTTCAAAAGGCTTATTTTTGTTTACTAGTATTCTTTTAAATATTACATTGTGTGGATCATAGTTGATAGCAGCTCCCAAATAAAACCCCATGCTTTTCAGAAGATGATCACTTATTGGTAGAGAATATCTACTTTTGACAACATATGGCCCTTCCACCCAGGTAAATTTAATATCTAGACTCTTCCTAAAGTTTAAGATGTGTTCTTCCTCAACTGTAATCCTTTGTCTAAAAAATTCCAAAGAAAAGATTCTAGTTGTCAGAAAGGCTAGAAGAATATAAGGGTGGTGCACAAATCCATGTAATCTTATAATTGTTTTAGACTTTGAAAGGAACCAGTCTCCCATCCTTTTACTAGGGGAAATTTTCAATGTTTCCTTCATCTTTGGAAATACCTTGGGAAATCATTCCTGAAAGAAAATGTTGTATATTTTTTCCATCAAAATATTCATGAACTTGCAATAATCCTGGGTCATTTCATTAATGGTTACCAACTTAGGAAACTGTAGGTTATCTTCATTATGTGATAAGAACATATTCAGTAAAAAGGACTGGAATTTAAAAACTCTGGTACTGTGGAAGTTGACTAACTAAGAACAAATTTTCTCATCTAGGAGCTCATCAAACTTAAGGAAACAAGACTAGAAAGACTGAGCTAGAAGTTTAGACTCAATTGGGAAAGTACTTAATTTAAACAGCAGACTCAACAGTGACTCTGTAACATAACCATTAGTGTGTAACCCCAAAAATTTACTAGCTAAAGTTATACACGACTGGGTTTCATCATTAAAAAAAAATAGGTCAAGAGGGTAAGATAAACTTATAACCTCACTATAAGGATTTTAACATGACTTCAAAAAGGCTTCCTTACTCTCGGGTGCATAATCTTGGAAGAAATGTATGATGTTTTCTTCTTTGTACTCCTGGGATAAATGAACAAAATCATCTGGGAAGGATAGGGTTTTGCAGATAACATAGGCATGAATAGGGAAAATGATCCTAGACTTTGGTTTATCCATGAATACTTCTTTAGCTACGGATTAATTATTTGCACAGCAGTCAACAAATTCAGGGCAATTGGGGGTCTGGTCAACATAAAAAAGATAAAAGAAAGAATTGAAAACACCATGGGTGTCACTACCCTGGTCCTTAAGAATTTTCAATTTACTTTTAGCCGTCTCAATTGTTTCATTCAGTAAAATGGTATCAAAAAATTCAACATGTTTATCTTCAAAGCTTTTCTCAACCTTCTGACAGGAAACCCCTAACTCGCCACTGTCTTCCACTTCTACCACTTCTATTTCATCCATTTTTAGAAGTACTTGGTTTTAGAATCTAAATGCCATATGATTTTCAAGCAGAGATTTCTTATTATTTTGCAGCAATTGCATGGAGGGTGAACATATAAACTAAGAAAAACAAACGACATGGGAAACAGATAAGTATTGCTCAGGAATTTATAGTATATTCATCATAAAAATATCCAGTGTACAATAGATTACAAATAGGTAGAATTCGAATGCATGAGGAGTGAATTTGAATTCTCCAATTGGATAATAATTTATCTAACTAAATATCTAACTGAAAGTCTCCCAATCAATATTGTAGTCCATCAAATCAACTCTCCGATGACCAATAACTCCAATAGACAGTAACAACTAGTTAACTCAGTGCAACTGAGTGTGGTAGCTAAACAAAATCACTCCTCTAAATGCATGCATGCATTATCCATGCAAAGTATGTGCTATTTAACTGATATTGAGTCATTCAAAGGTAACTAAAGGATAACTATGGCTAAATAGTGCTAACTCCAACTAACTGAAGTAGGTTGGTGCTGGGACTCCCAGTGGCTCCTAAAATGCAGGGTTTGGTCTAGGAGGTTCCCTCTCTGATGCATGCACATGCAGTAAGCGGTATTTAACCTCTAGAATTGTCCCCCACACTTCAATAATTGGTACATGTGGCCCCATTGGGCCATGTGGACCCAATTGCACTAGTGGACTCATTTAATTAATTTAAGGTTCCTAAGTTAGGCAATAATTAATCTAATAGAAATTTGACCAAGGGAGGATTAACAATCGTAATACCCCCCCTTAATACTAACTTGGACAACTATGGGCCATGGTAACAAGACCATAGGTCACACAAATACAATCTAGAAGAAAAGTAAAAAATGTTGCTTAGTACAACTGAAGAAAGAGGGGAAAACCTCATGCGAAAAACCCTGCACTCAAAAATAAGGAGGAAAATATAAATATGGAAGCTATCTTTAGAAGAAATAAGCTTCCTCCTTAGAAACATAACTTGAGCAAAAACATTGCTGCAAAAATTGCATCTCTATGCAAAAACATAGTACATAAGTGGACCTCTCAATGCACTTTTGAACTGATGAATCTGTTTGGTTATGTTGGATGGTGAAGGTAGGGAATAATCAAATATTTGCTTCTGTGCGCCACGTAGCTGATCATTCACCATCATAAAGTAGCACCGACCTAGAAATTTGATGCACCATTCTGTGAGAGATAATTCAACATTCTCATTTTGATACTGGGACCTAGTTCTTCTTTTTTCTTCTGGAACTCCAGCACCACTTCCAGCTACATCAAGAAGCTTTTGATCCCATTTGGGTCTAGGCTTCTGATTTGGAATGGGTAATGGATCTGGATATAGAATCTATTGAGATTCAGTCTCAATAACATGATCATGTTGTATGTGATCTTCTTCATCTAAATCTGAAACCTGTAGCACATCATCATCATCATCAAAAATAGGAGGAAAAATGGTTATACCTTCCTGTGCTGCTGGAGGAGTATCATGTAACTAATCTTCTTTGAACTGGACACTTATTTCAATAAAGCATCTTCTGGTAGCAACCTGCATCATTTTGTAATATTTTTCATCTGCATGTCCCAGCAAAATGCATTTGCTACTTCGGGTTTGGAATTCCTTTCTCTTGTCAAGTGGTATCCTTGCGCAATCTTTGGAACCAAAAAATCTCAGATGAGAGACATTGGGCTTAAAACCATGTAGTGATTCAAATGGAGTCACCCTAACCACTGACTGGTGGTGAACCCTATTCTGCAAATATGAAGCACAATTTACTGCTTCAACCAGAAGAGAAGGAGGTAGATGCTTTCCATGGAGAATGCATGTTTCCATCTCTTTCAGTGATTTGTTCTTCCTCTCAGCCACACCATTTTGCTATGGTGTGTATGGAACTGAGTGTTCCATTCGAATCCTATCTAATTCATAGAAATTTTGGAAATCTCTTTTGACATATTCTCATCCTCCATCAGATCTTATTGACTTGATCTTCTTATTGAAGTTGTTCTCAACCATAGATTTAAAATTTTTAAAAGTATCAAAAACTTATGATTTTAGCTTCATGAAGTAGATCCAGTAGTACCTAGAAAAATCATCAATAAATGTCAAAAAATACCTATAACCATTAATTGAATTTGTGGGCATAGGTCCAGCTACATCACCGTGTCAAACCAAGTGTAGAAATAACTCTCTAAGCCTGTCCAACATCATACTTCTTTTTTGGATGCTTACCTACCAAGAACCTAACAAATATTGCATCGAAATTTTGGATGGAGGGAAAACCTTCAACCATGTTATCATTGTGGAGTTGCTTTAGATATTTGAAAATGAGATGACCAAATCTCTCATGCCAAATATTGCTGGTGTTGTTAGCATGAGACAATAAAGCTGTAGTAGGAGAAACAGGTAAGAAATGTGAAAACTCATAAGATTTGGTAGAGTGATTTACAATAAATTTTGCTACAAACTTTCCAATGGATTTTTCTATAATGTCAACTGAGTCTAAATCGAACGTGACCCTCTTGGGAGAGCCTATATGTGTCATCTGGTAAATAGATAACATGTTAGCAACAAGGGAGGGCACATATAAGACATTCTTGAACTCACCATGCTTCGCTCTGACTGAGCCCTTTCCTTCTACTGGAATTTGGGAATCATATCCCATGTGATTATTAGGCCCCTTTGATAGTGAAAGAGTAGAGAAGGATTCTTTGGAGGCAACCATGTGGTTAGAGGCTCCATAATCTATAATGTATGCTGAGGATGGAGAGAGATTTTCCTCTTTCCATAAAAAATATGGCACTAATGACATTTGGTGGTTTCTTTATACACATCTGAAAATAATGAAGGCCAATGGACTCCTTCTCTCAAAATTTTATTTGCAGTTACCTTCCACGAATAATGTCCCCCACAATCTCCTTCATGGAAATCTTTTGCTATTTGTTGAGCTTCATTCTCCAAAAGACAATTCAGTAACACTTGACCAGGATCCTTCCAATAAAGATATTTATTTAAAATACATAATTTTGCAGCATTCAGCTTCACAGACCTTGCTCTAGTTTTAATTTACCCTACAGGAGGTTGTAAATTTTGCAACATAAACAATATCAATATACCATGGAGAAATATAAAAATTAGGAATCATGTGTACTTCTGTGTCCAACTGATTTAATTGACTTGACATAAAATTTAGCTGCAGAGAATCACAATTGGAGTCTATCATCATTTTAGCCAATCCCTGTCCCTTACTAAACTTTGTGGGATTAATTTCAATGTCATATTCCAAAATCACTGCAATCCATTTTGCTCCTCTCCCCTCCGGATCTGGTTGTGTAAGTATGCTATTTACCACACTGCTGGGAACATATGTGACTACATGTGAATGGAGAATGTAAATTCTGAAATCTTTTAGGTCATTAATCAAAGCATATGTTTTTTTTTCATGATATCATATTTTAACTCTCCATTTCTCAACAGCTTACTAAAAAATGCTATAGGTTGTTCTTCACTTTGATCATTCTTTCGTAACAAAACAATTGCAACAGCATGCTTTGAAGCATATGAGAATACTAAAAAATATTTATCAAAATCTGGACTTACCAACATAGGAGCTTTTGAAATAGCTTGCTTTATATTCTTGAAAGATTTCTTAGTCTCCATTGTCCATTTTATTTCATGATCCTTTTTCAACATATTAGTAATGTTCATTAATATTTTAGCAAAGATAGGAATGAATCTCCTCAAGAAATTTACCTTCCCAATGAATGACTGTACTTCTTTCTTACTTCTTGGTTCCTCCACGTTCAAAATTGCACTCACCCTATATGGATCAATCCTTATACCTTCTTTGGAAATAATATGGCCCACAAATTTTCCTTCTTCCAGAGAAAAATTTGATTTCCTTGGATTTAATGAAATTCCATATTTTCTACATTTAAGGAAAACCTTTTCCAAATGTTTGATATGTTCCATGCCATACCTGGAATATACAGTAATATCATCCATGTAAATTACTACAAACTTGTCTCTTTCATTTGCAAAAGTAATGTCCATAGCATTCTGAAAAGTGGCTCCTTCATTCATTAATCCAAAAGGAATATTTGCGTACATGAATGTACCCCATGGTGTAGTGAAAGAAGTTTTCTCCTGATATTCAAGAAACACCTTTATTTGATTATAACCTGAAAACCCATTGATGGTAGAAATTCTATCTGAACCTACCACTTTCTGCAAAATCTGGTCCATCTTTGGTAAAGGGTAATTGTCCTTCAAAGAGACTTTATTCAAATTTATGAAGTCCATGCACAGTCTTATTTCACCATTCTTCTTTCTAATAGGAACCAAATTAGCAACCCATTTTGAGAATCTCAGGGTTACAATTATTTTTGCATCAAATAATTTTTTGATCTCCTTTTCAATGATAGGAACTAGCATTGGATTAATCCTTCTGAGTTTATTCCTAAATGGTTTCTCTCCAGGATTAATTGGAATAGTATGTTGTCTAATGGAGGTGACATACTCTTTGATTTCATCGTAACTACATGCAAATACATCAGTGCATTTTTTCATCAAGTTCACATATGCATCTTTTTCTTTAGTAGGAAATTTCTTGGACAACTTTAAAATTATGGGATTCTCCTCGGTACCAATATTTTTATCTTCAACAACTTTTTCAGCAGGTTTGACTTTAAGATCTCTGACAACATCATTTTGGTCAAACATATTCTCTAAGGGAATTAAACCTATGCGGATATGATTACTCTTCAATTAGAATATATATTTAGGCTCCCAGTGAGCCTTTCAACTTCTCTGTTTCAGCATCTCCTTCTTCATCTTCGTCAACATCTTGCAAATTTTCAGAATCAACACTTTGATTTTCGATTGTGTATTTACAAATTCACTAGACAAATCCAAAAATATTTTGATTTGCATATCATCTTCAAAAACATTCCAGTAATTATTATTCTCTGGTATGGAAGGCATGTTCACAATGTCAACCTTGTATTTTCTTTTACCTGCAATAGGATTCTTAAATTTTCTAGTAGCAATTGCCAAGGAATCTGCCATTGTATTGTCATATCTAGGAATCACTTTGACACTGTGTTCTATGAAATAGTTTCCAAACATATCCCACACTTCATTCCCGTAATCTCTCATTCTGGGATTCTTGGTTTGATAACTATCATTCACATGATTTATCACAAGTTCTGAATCTACACAAACTTGGACTCATTTAACTCCCAAATACTTTAGTGCATGCAAAACCAGCAACAAAGCTTCATATTTTGCTACATTATTATTACATTCAATGGTCAACTTGTAAGAAAATTCTTTAAAATGTCTAATAGGGAAAATGATGTATACACCTGCACTAGCACCCACTTTAGAAACCGACCCATCAAAATACATAGTCCACAACCCTTCTTCCTTTTGCTTTCTTTCCAATGCTTCCTGTTCATTTATCATCTTTTTATCCTTTTTACATTTACTTGGCACAACAACTTTTGAATCACAAGGAGAAACATCATTGAAAAAAATAGATGACCATAAGTCTGTATCAACAACATAAATATGATGAACTCCTGATTCATATTGACTGCTAACAACATAAGGTGATATTTTTTCACTGTATAGTCTCTTGTTTTCATTAAGAACATGAATTATAACTTAGGCATATCCATTTGCAAACTTCCTTTTAACTTTGAATTCCAAGCTCTTGACAAAAAAACACGCAATTTGGGAGGGATATCAGCCACAACAACATCCATGACCACATTTTTAGATGGTAATTTATTCAAGGATACTACCATCTCTTTTATCAAACCCAGACATTTCACCCTTTTGGAGTCAAAAGAATACAAATATTTATAAGGCCTTGTAATCTCTAACCCCAAACTTTCTACCACTCCTTTAGGCATCAAATTATGTGAAGCACCTGAATCTAACATAACATTATACAACACCATGTCATGCACATTTAAGCTCATATAAAAAGGTGGAAGTTCCTCATTATCCACATTATCAATATTAGACCCCAAAACAATGGTAAGATTGTCATCTGTCACTTCCAAGATATCTGGCTGAGCCTCTCTCTGATTTCTGACCGTTTTTGTTATTGTGTCCCTATACTCCCAATTTCTGAGCAGTTCATTAAGATGAATTGAAATATTCAACTTAGAAAGTTCACTTTGTAGATTAAAAATGGAAGAAATTTTATCTACTTCCATGGGTGTTGTTTGTTTTATCTCCTTCATTTTCTAGTTCTATTTTCATTCTCGTTATGTACAACAGGTTCCTTTTGTTTTTCATTTCCTTTTGTATATTCATCTGACTACTGGAAGGAAGATTTTGATTTAACCTTCCTTTATTCATAATAACATCGCTAATTCTCAATTTGATCTTTCTCTGTACATCATCTGTAGCATGCATATACCCCTTCTGATACTATTCCAACTCCTCCTCAAAATCTTTATTATCATCCTCCTGTGCAAATAAACTGTGTTCCTCCTTAGTCAGATAGATTTCAGAATCTAAATCACCAAAATGATGAATATGGTATTGAATAGACTCTGCACCATCATCATCAACAACATAATTTTCAGGGAAAGGTCATCTTATTTGCTCATCTTCTAGGTTCCTTGTATTCCTCATGTCTCTTTTTATATTCTATGGGAGTGGAGGAGGAATAGGCCTTCTAAAGTTAGGGTTTCTGATCTGGGGTTCATTATGTTCTCGATTCACTAGACTAGTATCCATAGTCAGCCTATCCATTAACTTTTCCATTGTTTTAAACATCATTTGAAATTTGATATCATTAGACGAAGAAGAAGAAGAGGTGGAGGGCATAATTTCTTCTCTACCTTTCCTCTTATCAACATCTACTCTTTGTTTTGTCTTTCCACATGCCATCATGTTGGCTTCTACTTCCAAGGAATCTGTAAACATAATAGGAAGACTGGCAGATTTTCTTTCTCTCAACAACAATGCAAAGTCATTATCAAAGGCTTCTGCATAATGAAGTTTAGCAGCACCAGCTGAAGGCTTAATATCAGCAAGTATTGAATCATAGACTCTCATGAACCTTGTAATAACCCAAAAATTCATAAAAATTTAAAATTTTTCATATAACATAAAATGTTAAGGATGTCATTGTCAATGAAAAAATAACTGTTAGCGGTTATTCAAATAGCAATAATTAACAATGAGCATTTCTTTTCTTTAGTTCTGTATAAATTATTAGTTTATCTTAAAGTGCTATGTTAAGAATGTTAAACACAATAGTTTATGTTTATCTGAAGGTGAGAAAGGAAACTGCATCTTAATCTGATGCTAAGTGTATTATTATTGTATTTTGTTAAGTAGGAAAGAATCTTAGATGAGATCGGGGCTTACTTAGCTTACAGCTAACGCAATGGAATGATGGTTCTTTTACAGGTTCTAAACATGTAAGCAGTTTGTTCCAGTAAAAATCCATACCGAGAAATGATACTCCACTAGAATAGGATAAAATGCTAGTAGTAAAAAAAAGTTTGTTTGCAGCTTGACCCTGTAAGAGGTATTGTTTGTATTTCTAAAGTTATCAAACTGCATAAAAGATGGTAAAAACAATATTGTGAAATGACGGGTTATGTGCAGTTAAGTTTACCACCATAATACATGATCCAAGTAATTATTCCTTCTTGTATTTTTCAACTATATGCTTATATGTTTCATTTTGAAATGTTTAAGAACAATTCTACTTCTGTCAAAAAGAATGTAATGACCTAATGTTTTTAACGAGAAGATATGTTACGCATGCTTGTACCCATAATTACACATCTATCATATGGAATTTGGAATATGGTTTTTTTGTTCATATCTACTTGAATTCTTGTTTTAAACATTAAATACTCCATGTTGGTCTTTTTCTAAATCATGTATTATTACTTAGTTTTCTTGTATATAAAACTTTGTTTTATGAGAGCTCTTGATTTCAATAAATATAATGTGCTTTCTAAAAGTATTTACATAATGACCCTTGCTCCAAGATTCCTATAATTAGGTTTCTTCATAAACTAGATTATATTCCTT
Source organism: Pseudotsuga menziesii (assembly GCA_001517045.1). NCBI lineage: Eukaryota > Viridiplantae > Streptophyta > Pinopsida > Pinales > Pinaceae > Pseudotsuga > Pseudotsuga menziesii. Next base: position 14,162 of record LPNX010220146.1, read on the forward strand.
GATTTGCAAACCATCATTGTCAATAGTGGATGTTAAGACAAAAATAGAGGAAATCTTATAAACGCTAAAGTTATACTTAAACTATGCACAAAAACCCTATTGTAAAAGAATCAGCTTCCAAAACCCAAGATTTAATGTTATGTACTTATAGGGAGGATTAATTGACCCCTATCATTGTTGTATTACTATTATTTAAATGTATACATTGTTCAATACTAAGAAGAATATAGTTAGAATATTTTTATTCCAATTATTCTAATAAAATGAGCATTTTAATTTTTTCGTTACTATCCTATGGTTATAAAGCAAGAAATCGAAACAAGAGGAAAATTATTACCATGCAATAATGTGATAAGGTCTTGACTTAACACCCCAAATGATTTGTTCGGGTTACAATCAAGACTTTCGACTATAGCCCAATACCCATAATTTGATAAATTATTGAAAGACACATGGTTGGTGATTAGAACTTAGGGTTTCTCGTTGACTTGAAATGCCATATAACTTCCCTAAACCCTAAAAATGTGCTTTGTTTTGTCTGGGTTGTGGAGTGGTGGAGCCGAGAGCTCATGGCCACTATTATCTCTGTCGAACCTCCATTAAAAATGAACACATGCCTTTGTAACCTTACTGACCTGGTGTGGTAGGGTGAGTAACAAGCTGACAACTATCGTGAGGTGGTTTCCACCTATGTAAAGAGTATTGTGGATTTTGTTGCCTTCGTCGTTGTCTTTCTGAGTGAGTTTTGGTTCTGTGTGTGTGTTAAAGATTGAACCAGTATGAAGGGAGTCGTGGATGAGGTTTTCCACTGCGTTCTACACATTCTCGTTTGCAGTGATTTACCTTAAGTTATGTACCAAAAAACTAGGCTCGGGTGGCTTCCATAACTTTACTATTGTGCATTTTCAAAAGGTAAATACATAAAGTTTTCCTTTCAGTTCAATTCACATAGTTTTAATTTTTGTTTTGTAAAATAAGGCAACTAAGAGGAATAAGGTTTCCCTGTGCAGGTTCTCAATATTTGAACTTAAAGCTAAAAACCTGTACCCACAGTCCTCCATAAGGGCTTCCACCCTGGTAAGCCTCAGTGACACCTGGGATTTTTCCTGCACAAAAAGTATGGTGGAAAGAATGATGTCACCGCCGTGTGTTGTGGTTGTTGGCTTAGCTGTGGTTATTAGTTACTCTGTTTTTATTTTAATTTGTGAGTTTTAAAAGCTCTAGTGGCTATTTGTATTTAGTGGATATGGGATTTCACAGCTGTGATCTCATAATTTAGTTTTGAGCCTTCTCGGCCTTAATTGAAATAGATGGTGATAATCTTTTTTTTTTAAATTGGCTTTAAGCCATGACTTTACTCTCAGGCCCTTTGGTTGTTTCTTGAATATTTGATTAGTTTTTTTTTTAAAGAATATTGGATGGCTGTAGTCATCGCAACTTTTGAATTGGTGAAGGGATTTCTAGCCGTAAGAGAAAGTTGTTTATTTTCAATTTTGTGTCTTTTGTTTAAATTAAGAAAAATAGTTTTTAATCAATATTTTAATCCTTGATAGTTAATGTAAAAGGCCACAGGTCTAATTATGTCTGTTTAGTTTGTTTTTATTACTTAAGAAAATTTTTACAGCTTAAAGATGAAGCTTGCAGTATCTTTGTTTGGTTACATTTATGTTTAATTTTGTGTATTAGCTATTCTTATTGGTATTCAGTTTTTTGATGTTTAGGGTTAAATTGACCGGTAAGAAATTATTGTTTCTTATTAAAAGAAAAAGATTTTAAGATTCTTGGTAAAGAAATAATTTGATAGTCGTAGAATAAATAATGCTGTAATGAAATTTTGAAAATAGGACTGAGATTGATATTATTAAATAGTTACATTTCTTTTCTAAAATTTTCTAGAATAGTCTATGCTAGATTTTTGGTATTTAATGGATGGTCATGTAACACCACAGGTAAGGCCAATTGAGAAAACCTAGCTTCAACCATTGGTCTAGGTGGATTTGGAGTAAGTGGCCAAGGTTGAAAAGCTGAAGGATTCTGAATAGGTTGGTGAGTATGAAACTAAATGTTTTGGACAATAGAAGTAGTTTTTTCAGTTTTTACTGTAGTTTGAAGGTTCTTCCACAAAGAATCAAGAAGATATGATTCTAACCTAGTAGGGTTAATCTCAACTTTCTTTAGGTCAGATTCCTATTTTGATTTTAAGAGTAATCTCTCAACACTAGTTTCCCATTCAGATTCTTGTATACTATGAAAATATTGAGATGATGATGCACCCAACTGAGAACTATTTATTTTTTCTTTATTTTTATTTCTAAGCAATCTTTCTCGATTTTCCATGCTTTGCAAAGTTTCAGTATTAGGGCTACCTCTCGTATTCGCTCTCTTGAAAGCTAAGATGTCTTCTATAATATTGTTCAAAATGAATGTGAAGTTGCCAGGGAAAATTTACAACCTTCTTTTGAATGTGGAAAGTTCTTCTTTCCCACATAAATTTCTTTCTTGAAACTTTGCATTCCTTTTCATTCTTCCTATGGATGATATGCACTTTCTTTCCCTGGCAATGACGCCAATTTGTTAACAATGGAAAATTACCAAAGGTTGTAAAGGATATTCCCAGGTAACAACAAAAACCACTTTTAAAGATAAAACTGTTTTTTTCTCTTCCGAGAGGGATCTCTCAGAAAATATTAATTAGGCTAGATATGTTATAATAAAAACTGTTTGTAATTGGTAAGATTGGTTGAAACTGAACACATGAGCATTGGGATATGGAGGCAATATATTAATATAGATAAATAGATATTTTGCATGGAATTTTCAAATAGAGGCAAGGTAGCTACTCAGTCACAGTGAAAAAGGAAGAACATGAACAACCATTAACACAGAGCATTGTAAAAATGAATTCTGTATCAACTTTAGAAGAAAGGTTTGGTGCACATCTGAAAAGAATAGTTAGACCATAATAAATATGAATTCCAAACTGTTATACTCTCATTTTAGACATGAAGTAAAACATAATGGAGAGATAAAACTAGGAAACATTCACATAAGAAGGAAAAGTAGAGAGTGCAACATGATATAATACATGAATCTTTGAAACACGCCAAATTTCAGCTCTGTAATTAAAGAAATTCTTGAATACACAAATCTCCAAAATCCCACGGGTTCTAATCTTTACTTCATCAAGTGTATGAATACTTATACAAGTGCTCCTTGAGCTGAACAATAAACCTAACTGTCTAACAGTTTCAAATTTTATTACATCTGTCAAAGCACTTATCTATTCCAAAATATCTCTAAGAGAACAAAAATTCTTAACTAATGAATTTAAAAATAACATTTTATCATAGAATATATATTTCACTCAAATTCCATTTGCACTTTCTTCCTCAACGTCTTCATGGTTGTAACTTATATTTAGTTCATCTATATTATTGAACTACTCTCCAATGTTCCGGATAAGGAAAATTTGCAACAACCATTTCATGTGCCATAACTCTGAGTTCCATGTTGTCTGCATGTGAAAGATTAGGCACCTTGGCACACGCAACTTTAAACTCAAATAATGACTCGAAATCTCTAGCCAATTTATCAAACACAACTCTTCTAGACAGAGCCTACTGCATATCTTCAAACTTAATGTGATCTAACCTGCAATTGACCAATTTATCTAGATATTCCTTTTGAGACAATAATGGTCCTTTTTCCTCCGAGAAGAAAGGAATTCCACTGCTTACCAATGGAGTAAACAAATTAATCACTTCTTTGACTTTATCACTTATAATATCAACTTTAGCATGTACAATATCCAACATTCTCTATTTTCCAATCTTTTTTCTAGCCCAAGAGATAACAACAAATCTGTCTCGGATTTCAAACCATCTTAGTTGATCTTCTGATAAGGAACTTAAAACGTTGATAGCATTCTGAGCTACTTCCATTGGATTCTTGTTTAATTCTTGTTTTACTATCAAAATATTTTGTTTGGCTACTTTCAGAGCACTCTCCTGATCTACAATATAAGCTAAATATGGTCTAGAATCATTAGATTCTAGAATAATCTTATTCCAAATCATATGTCTGTCCCCTTGCAAGGCCATTTGGCCATCCCCTTGCTTTGTTAACTTGGTATTCTGATTCATTAGTTCTTGACATGTTTCCTCTACTTCCTTCTTCTCTTGTTCTCTTTTCAAAATTATCTCTTCTATATTCTTGTTTTCTTGCTTTAACTCTGTGAGTTCTACATCTTTCAGGTTTACTTGAAACATTGCTTTAGAAAGAGAGGTTGCATCTATTTCTATAGAAGGAACAATAGATTGATTTTTAAATTATTCAAAATTTTCTTGTAATTATTTTTCTCTTGCTTCCAGCTTAGTTTCTAGGTCCTTCTCATTTTCTATTAGAAGCTTAGCATCCCTTTCCCAATGTTTTTCTTTTTCTTTGAGATTTAATAGCTTGCCTTTACAATCAATCAGTTCAGTGTTTAATCTTTCTTTCTCCTTATCACAATCTGGCAATACAGAGGTCTGAATAAGTTGAGTGGAAGGAATTTTAAATTTGTTTTTAAGAACCTGAACTTCTTTCTCTTTTTCATCAAACATCTTTTGAGCCACTTCTCCTTTGTAGTACAACCCATCACCCTTCTATAATTCCTCCAACAACTTTTTAATTTTGATTTGAAGGGCCTTGTTCTCAACCTTTCTTTCCATAGGAATTCCTGAACATTCTTTCTAATTGGACTCCAGTTTAGACACATGTAATGTAGATTTAAGCAATTTTGTATATATGATATCACCCGTTTCTCTGTGAAGGTGTATCACATCTATAGTAGGGATTCTCTCTAAGTTCACGTTCACCTCTTATACCTTCTTACCAATATTAATCGCCAAACGCAAGGTATCTTTGGCATGATCCCTTATAGTTTTTAAAGTTACACCTGGCTTTAGCAATTGTCTCACTTCCTCTTATAATTTTACTGTTTCTTCAAAGGTTTTATCAGCCACTATTTGGGGTTCCTCCATCAAATACATATTCCTAAAGCTCTAGAAAAGTTACTTTCGATTTTTCTTGCTTATGTTTACCTTTCACGCTGTTCTTCTTCACCGGTACCATTTGTCCCTTTGGTCCAATTTTCTACTTCTTCGCTGTATTAGCAGTGTCTTCTTCTTCAATGTCGATGAAACCTGAATGTTCTCTCTTCTTTGAATTTCATGAAAAAATTATTAATGATGAAATATTGCTAGCAACTGCAACTATGTTAGAAATATCCATTCAAGAAGAATGATTTCTAGATATGGATGAGACAAAGTCTTATTCCATAGGCTGATATTATATGGGATTTTGTTAGGATAATCTTCCAAATTATCTACCTCTCTGAGTCCATCTACTTTAGTATGTTCAAAAGGATTATTTTTGTTTTCCTGTCTTCTTTTAGAGACTACCTGGTGAGGATCATAGTTGATAGCAGCTCCCAAAGAAAACTATATGATTCTGAGAACATTATCAATTATTGGTAGAGTAGCTCTGCTTTTGACAACATATGGCCCTTCCACCCAAGGAAATTTAATATCTAGACTCTTCCTAAAGTTTAAGATGTGTTATTCCTCAACTGTAAGCCTTTGTCTACAAAATTCCAAAGAAAATAGTCTAGTTGTTAGAAAGGATGGAAGAATATAAGGATGGTGCACAAATCCATATAACCTTATAATTGTTTCAGATTCTGAAAGGAACCAGTCTCCTATCCTCTTACTAGGGTAAAGTTGTAATGTTTCACTCATATCTCGCAATACCCTTAAAAATATTTCCAAACAGAAAATGCTATATATTTCTACCATGAAACAATTCATGAACTTGCAATAATCCTAGGTCATTTCATTAGTGATTACCAACTCAGGAAACTATAGGTTATGTTCATTATGTGATAAGAAAATCTTTAGCAAAAAGGATGGGAATTTGAAAAATATGGTACTGTGGAAGTTGACTAATTGAGAGCAAATGTTCTCAGCTAGGAACTCATCAAACTTAAGGAAACAAGGCTGGAAATACTGACCTGGAAGTTTATACTCAAATGGGAAATTACTTAAGATAAACAATAAACTCAATAGTGACTGTTTAACATAACCATTAATGTCTAACCCCAAAAATTGACTCGATAAAGTTATACATGACTGGGTTTCTTCATTAAACAAAACCAGGCCAATAGGGTAAGATAAACTTATAACCTCACTATTAGGATTTGAACATGACTTCAAAAAGGCTTCCTTACTCTCAGCAGCAGAATATTGGAAGAAATGTATGATGTTTTCTTCTTTGTACTCCTCAGATAAATGAACAAAATCATCTCGGACATATAGGGTTTTGCGAATAATAGAGGCATGCATAGGGAAAAGGATCCTATAATTAGGTTTATCCATGATGACTTCTTCACCTGCGGAATAATTATTCGCACACCACTTGACAAATTCAGGGAAATTAGGGGTCTAGTAAACAAAGAAAAAATAAAATAAAGACCTAAAGACACCATGGGTGTCACTACCCTGGTCCTTAAGAATTTTCAATTTAATTTTAGCCGTCTAATTTGTTTCATTTTGTAAAATGGTATCAGAAACTTCAACATTTTTATCTGCGAAGATTTTCTCAACCTTATGACGGGAAACCCATAACTCTTCATGATTTACCACTTCTACCACTTCTATTTCATCCATTTTTATAAGTACTTAGAAATTTTCAAAATGCTTACCTTGTTAATTAGCACAGTGTTCCAACTCTTCCACATTGGCACTTTTTGCACATTTAGGGTTATCATCAATTCCAATGCTCAAAAAACAAACCTTTGAACTCCACGTAGATGTTTTTATAATTTTTTATGTTTCATAACCATTGTGTGTCTCCTGTAATCTAAACCATAGATTTTTTTTTCTTTGAAATCTAAGTCGTTCATGTGCAAGATCTCAATACCAAGACTCAACATTATCACCCTGCAAAACTTGATTCGAAGGAATCAATATCAACCATTGATCTGCAATCTACTTTCATCAGAACCATCAAACTGTGAAAATATTTAACATTCCGCTAATCATTTCAAACTTGATCAATCAAGCAACTTCTTTTTGTGGAATGCACCTTATCCGTCAATTGAAACCCAACCATTATCGCAACCATTGATCAATGTGGCCCCTACTACGTTCTGTAGATTTCAATTTTGAATTTATCCGCGCTAGTTCAATTTGCAGAATTGTTTCCAACCGTAGATCTATCTCCGCTCACATCTTGTCTATCTATTTTTTCCACCAGTCAACCAATTCTGCAAATAAAAAAACTTAGTTTTTCCTTGCATCTTCAATCTGCAGAATTTCTTTCCACCATTGATCTATAACCTCTTTAATCTGAGCCGTCGATATTTGACATCTTTTACCTCCATTTTGTTGATGACAACATTTCAATTTCTCCCCCATGTTTCAAATAGTGGAATGATCCACCATCATAAATCAAATCCCTTTCTTTATCCAATGACTCATGATGAAAGATCATGCTAACCCATTAATCTAAAGAGCGCTTCCAAAAAAAATTGCAAACATGATCATTTCCAAACCCTTCAATTAAACAATCCACAATTTCAAATATAGTGCTAATAGACAGTATGATCAAATGCTTTACAACAAGAACAGGTATTTGCAGGACTTACACAATCTCAAGAAAAGTGTCATGGTTTTCCATAGTTATAACATAAAACTTTGCCTCTTCCTCAATCAAATAATCCTCCCTGTGATTGTTTTTTTCCTCGACCCTGAAAATTCCCACCCCCCTAGGTTGATGGTATTGTTGTTGCAGTGGATATTGATTTGGTTGATATTGCGGCTGAGGATGTCACGGTTGTTGGATATTGATCAGGATGGTATTGAGCTTGCACTTGTTTATCTTGCATCTCCTCATCATTCTTTGTCAAGTAGGTATCCACCATTTCTCTTGCAACATCTGAAATGATCTGCAATATTTCTCCTCGTGTCCTACATATTTACAAAATTTACAATACAAACAAGCTGGTGTACTTACAATCTTCTACAAATACACACATTCTTGTAAACGATGGTCTCTAGTCTAGCATATTCTACACCAAAACATCCCTTGGGTGTTTATCGAGTTCGGTGCCGAGAAATTATATTTATGGTGTCCTTTTGTTCTACATCTTGTACACCATAACTCTTCTTAAACATCTTTCCATTTCTTGATGTCTTTGAGATGCACCCTAATATTATCTAGTTGCAACTAGATCTGCATCATTCCTGCATTAGTTTCTCCAATCGGTGAGGATTCTATCTTCATTGCTATTTTTAGAGCTTTTGTCTCTGACACAATCTTCTATTTCATCAACGAAATCTAGATGTTCGATAACAAAGCAATAATGCGCCATTCCTTATGTTGTACATCTGACACCTAGAAGCTTACTTTGTCCATTAATATATTGAATCTCTATTCAAATTCCCAGATAGACTCTGTCGGTAGCTGCTTGATTTATTTAATTGATGTAATGCATTGTGACTCATATTTCAACTTTATGAACTCATCTATCACTCCAATTCGAATCTAGTCGAGATTTTTTTGTGCAACTCCTATTGGAATGATACAAAAATTCATGTACCAGTTTAGGTCATGACCTCACAAAGTTGTGAGCATCAGTGCTTTCTTTATGTCCTCATCTTGGATCTGTCACACAGTCCATATGGATTCACATAGAAACCAATGTTGCTATAGGTATTCAAACCCATTCCCGTTAAATATTGGGAACTTAATGTCTATTCCAGCCATTATGTTGGCTTCTGATACAGTTGGGAAAAGAGTACTTGAACTCCTTTTCCACTATTCACATCATTAGTGCTATTTATATTTACAAGCCTACATGAAGACAAGTTTCTAAATCGTACCTCTGGTGATGTAAGTAGCATTGTAGGTGTTCCATACTTGTGCTCTTTTCTTGGAGTTTCTTCTTATTCCTTTGATTATTCTTCTTCTTTAGATATTAGATTATATTCTTCTTGTTCGTCAGAAGAGCCTTCATCCAAGTGTGACGCAATCGTAGTCTCCTCCTCTAGTAATACTGGAACTTCCTCTTTCGGTGACACTCTTTCTTCTCTTTCCCAACCTAAATTTTCTTCCACTTCTTAAATAAACAACCTCTATTTCAGCTCCACTATATCTAAGGAACATATCACCCCAGTTTGTGCCATTTTTCACATAGTTTTGCTGCGACATATCCAAACTTCTATGTACAGTTTTCAACTGTCACATTCATAAGATTCCTTTCTTACATATTGTTGGAGTCATTTACCCAACATGTACACTTATTTGGTCAATTTTTTCCTATTTACCCACTATCCTAAGTTTAATTGACTTACTTGGAATCATATGAGCACACTATGACATCAGCATGAGCTCACCCATGCCCTCCTTCAATCAAGGATGCCATCTAAGCCTTCTCCTTCATTCGAGGAGGCTAACTGGGCTTCCTCCTTCAATCAAGGAGCATTTTCTGGGTTGATATGAGTGTCATAAATGCACCTAATTGCTAACTGATTGTTACAATTAGGTAATTTGAGCTGTGAAGGTGCCTCCATTCATTATTTGATTATTTTTTGTCATTATTTATGAACTGGAGCTAACACATGTACCTACAACCACTTTTGATGACATGTTTAATTCATTCAACTCCATCTCAGTTGGACGTGTAGTTACATGTGATGAGTCACTTTCAGTTAGAATCAGTCATCTATTGCACTCTGCTTCAGTTAGGACTTACTTGAGAGTTATTTATTGATTAGCTTGGTGGTTAACTATGTGTGCCTATTGTGGCTGACATTTAGTTAAGCTACACACATCCATTCAATTCGAATGGCCTCCTTGATTATTTGAATTGTCTTGGCATTTATGCACCTTGCATGACCATTGTATTGTATTATTCATTCTTTATTGATTATACAGAGCTTCTCCTCTTATTGCAGCACCATTATGCCATTTTCATGCTTAATCATCTAAAATCTCTTATGTGATTATGTTTTAGTCCCTATATTAATGTCACGGATTAATATGGTATCAGAGCTCACATCAAGACAAATCTCATTCTCTTAAAAACATGGTTTTTGATGGATCTTGCATGAAAAATTGAGCAAAATCTCAAAATTCCAGCACTCCACCAAAAGCAAAGGCTTACCACTTAATACCATAAGTTAAGGAATTATTGATCAAGCTTTCTTGATCAATTATGCTGGGTGTGATGAAATCCTAAAATGTACAGGATGTTTGACCTTACTGTGACTTTATTGTTTTGATTTGTAGGTTTTACAAGCTCATTGCATTCGCTACAATAGTTTGATATGGCTTCTTCCATAGATCTTTTGAATCTGTTCAATTTCCATCAATGGAAAGGATACATGGAGATCCAGCTATGTGCTAGAGGACTCTATCGGGTAACTATAGACACAGAAGAAGAGCCTCCTCATGTTATAGACAAGGATAGATTCTTGAATAAGAAAGATGAAGCATTAAGTTTCTTATCTCTCTCTATCTCCAAGGATCTTCTATTCCACCTCTCGGGATTGAAGACTCCAAAAGATATTTGGGACCAAATTTCCTCCCTGTACTGAAAATAGGATGACTTGAGAGTTTATCATCTTGGAAACTAGTTCATGTCTAGACTTCAACCTGGAAATTTTGAGACACTCAGTTAATTTTTCACAAAATTCAAGCATATATTCCTTTTGCTATAGCAGTGTGAGGTGAAGGAGGATGATTAGATCATCCTCAACATTCTCTCAAAACTTAGAGCTGATTATTTGGTATTTGTTTCTACATTTCCTGCGGGGAATCTCACAACCCGTGGATGGAATATGCCTACAATCAATTCCTTCACTGATTCCCTAACAAGTGAGCATGATAAGCTTTTCCAGATGGAGTTCATCATATCCTTTCATGATAAAGCCCTCTTTGCATTAGGACCTAAGAATTCGAAGGGGAAAGGAAAGCAGCAGAAGAACCCCAAAACCAAATTAAAAGTTCCTAAGACAAAAGTTCAAAACCAGCAGCAAGAAGAGCCTTCCGACTCAAAGAAGAACAAAAACAAAGGCCACCATGGGAAGGATAAAGTCAAGTTTTAATACTGAGGGAAAGGATTCCACCATGAACATTCTTGCATGAAAAAGAAGCTTGATGAAGCTACTTCTCTCCTTGAGAGAAATAACATAAATCTTCTGGAAATCTTTCAAAGGAAATAAAATCAAGATCGGGAATACCAGCATGAAAGAGGTTATGCCCTCATGGAAAGCACTTCGAAGTCCATGGCTCTACTAATAGATTCTAGAGCTTTGAACCACATGATGGCTAACAAAGACTCTTTCTTCTCTCTCGACACCAGCAAGGGAAATCCCATCCAAGTTTTCAAGGATGAATCATATATTTCGTGGGGTTGTTAGAAATTTTTTATCTTCCCCTCACTATATGAGGTTATTATGGAGACCGACAAAATCAGTAATATATCCTTGCAAAATTTTATGCACCCAAAAATAAAAAACCCTTGACACATGGTTTCTTACACTTTTTAGTCGCTGAATCAATTAAAGATTCCAGTCCTTGAAAATTTTTTTGTTGGGTTTCCAACTTCTACAACCACTCATGCAACACAATAGGGAATTCATAAAAGAAAACTTTGTGAATATCCACATACAAATATCCACCAAACCACTCTATTGGATTCCAACAACATCCTTTACTCTCTTCTGGTGCAAGCTCTAATTCCTTGAAATCCACTCAATCTTGGATTTCAGCCTTCATCAGGTACTGCAACATATGCCTCACCAAAATAGTTCAAGTTCCTGAAAATAGAACCATTTGTTGGAATTTATCCTACCTTTGACCCAGTTTCAGTCCCTTCCATTACATGCAACAAATCCCGAGATATTAGCCCGACAGAGAAAGGATCAGTCGGTAGCACCTGTGACGCAGATGCCGTCTCACCTGAGATATCTCTCTATGGGTAACTTCCAGAACCAGGTTTCCATAGTTGGGTGGGGAAATTTCATGTCCCTTGGTATTCTACCAAGGTTCTCAATGGAGGATGATAGGTGGGGTCTTAATACTTATTATACACAGTTAAGCAGTGACACAACTCATCCTTTAACAAGAATTATGACCAAAAACCCAATTCAGCATAGACACATTCACAATAATCATGCGATAAAAATATATAAGCTACGTCGTAAGAAAACACACAAACATACATATAGTACTTAATCAAATTCATCATTCACGCAATTGACACAGAATATAACATGGAAGCCCGTCCAAGAGAAACTGCAAAGGGACTCTTCATCTAGCATGAGAAATATATGGAACCTTTGGTTTCCACGCTAAGTTACAGACTTTATTCTAGATATTTCTTATTTTATTTATACATACCTATTTCTCTTTTCATTCTCTGTGTTCTTTTGTTCACTAATATTCCTTGAATTAACTCTACTGATGATCCACACATATCTTGGATCAAATCAATCTCTTCTATGACTTCTACTAATGATCCACACACATCCTGGATCGACTCAATCTCTTCTACACTCCTGCGCACTCAGCTATAGGGAATTGAAATCTTCTCTATAACTCAACGACTCAACATACTAACAAAAATACAAATCAGATTATCACTAAATGACCAGAATCTATAGAAAATAATATCAATAGACCCTTTGGAGGCTAACCCACATACAGCTTGGGTTTCTCCTTGTATAGGTTCTTACATGTCGCTTTCAACCGACTTCATATAGTTGGAAAACATGTTGTCTTTCCTATTCTATTGATCCATGAAAGTAGGCACTAACGGCCTGACTTATAAAGATGATTTCATACATGTGACTCCCACCGACTCTAGCTGACTTCGTACCCAAAATATTTCTACGCTGTTACTTTCTAGCTGTTATGCAATTCCATGTCTTCTAACATGGTTAACTCTGTTGCATCCTTCCTTGTCATATCATTTCTGTCTATCATTATTCCTCTTTTTTCGAGACCTCTCTTCTTCTCTTCTTCTTCCTTCTTTACTTCTGTCGCATATCCTTTTACATTCTTTTCCTGAATCTTTTACATCCTTGGGAAGAATTCTAACGGAATTTTCCCTATCTCCCCCTAGGCCCAATGCATACCACAAACCACCTATTTTCTACCATCATAGGATTACACCAAGTGCATTATGTCTATCCATGGTTATCCCACATTATACCAACATTAGAGCATGCCAGGACTCATTATGTCTTCAAAACAACCTATGTATTTCACTGTGCAAGAATCACCTAGGAGCACACAAAGTACCTTGTGACCTCTCATCATATCCAACATGGGAACACATAAACATTGATTACATATAGGGACAACCTACATACTACGCTAGGACTAATTACATCAAAGGATAACCTGGATACTACGTCAGGACTGGTTACATCCAAGGATAACCTAAATTCTACACCAGGACTAATTACATATGAGGACAACCTTCCAGGACTCATCACATCCAAGAATAACATGTGTACTATGCCAGGACTCATTAGATCTAAGGATGACCAAACAGGACTAATTACATCCTAGGAGAACCTTCATACTATGCTAAGAGTTATTACATCTAGGGACAACCTGTATTCGTTCCCATTTAATATCTCCCTCTAGTGTGGCCTCATCTGTATTCGATGAAGCATCACACCCTAGCTTCAAGTTTGATGCCATAGGTGTTTCTATTTCCTTGGATTCCAGCATTCGAAATATATTCATAGTCTCCACTGCATACCTTCCTTGACAAAGGAAGATCCCATCCACACTCTGCCACACCTCCATTCCTAATAATAAATGCATCCTCCTTAGGTATTTCATATCAAACTCAATGAAAATATTCCTCTTGTCATCTACAATGAGTTCGTCCACTCTTGTCAGAAACATGTCATCAATATATAGAAAGACTATCACCAGTATTCTCCCTTCAACCTTGTATTAAATTTTGGAATATTCTTTGGTCTTGGTAAAGCCTAACCTCATTGGGAATATTTTTATCCTATCATACCATGTCAAGATTCTCAAACTTTGAGATCTTTTGTAGTCGCTCCATCTGAAGCAGAGAACCATCCTCCCTCTACATCTTGTACTCTCAGTATGAGAACATTCTATTCTAGAGTGACATGTAGCCTCCTCTACTACCAATATTCTATGTATATGTCCATGTCATCTCTCAAGGTCACTCGATACCAAGATCCTCTATCTTGAACTTAGTTGAAAGTTCCTCTTACATCCATCTAAGTGCTTGTCATCCTTTGTAGGATTCCATATTCAACCTTGTAGTAAAGGTTGAGATCTCCAACACTCTAGGTGATATTCAATATCCTCATGTATGTGTTGTCCCATGGGTCCCTCCTAATACTGTACAAATCCTTCTGTTCACATGTGTTTCTCTTCTCGATACTTCTACTGTAATGGAGAAGTGTGTGTGGTTAGTGGAGAACATATCACCATAATCTCCTCCCTCTATCTGAGAGAAACCATTAACCTTGCTTTGTATTTCTTGATGTTTCCATCTACTATATTCTTGATCTTGTAGATCCATATGAAGAATACTATAGAGTGCCCTTTAGGTCTCATAACCACATCCTAGACATCATGGTCAACTCGTACTATTTTATCAAAACCTTATTCCATTCTTTCTTTTGGCTTCTTCTTCATATATGGGAGGATATGTATCAATGATGTCACTAAAAAATGCAACATGAATGGAGTGTGTCCGAGGCCTCTTACTTTATTTGCGAGTCTTGTCATTATTTTCTTCATCTTGGATTATATATTGTGCCCAAGATGGTCTTCATCTCTCGAGGTGGATCTACCTCTCTCTGTGGTTCGGTTAAGTCATGATTCTCATATTCTTCCACCATGGTGTCTTTGTCCTTAAAAGCTTTAGGTTCCTCTTCATTTTGTTGGAGTGAATATTCTAGTTGAATGGTCGTCTCTTGTTATTCGGAACAAGTCTCATCCTTCTTTTCTTACAGGTGATTGAATGTGATATTTCCTACAAGTCAAATTTAGTTGCATGATTAGAAACATTTCATAATTTCTAAAACATATTAATAGTGACAAATTCTAACAAATAAAGATATATGTCATAGATTCATGCAACTATATTAGACAATGTTACAACACTCATCCATATCCCGTATACATATGCTAACTTTCTAGATGCCTTCAATCTCTACCAAAACATTATTACAACTGTACACTACTCCGAATATATCATCAAAGAGGTTTAATTCTAGATAAGTAGAAATGGAATGTTGTACACCACCATATGCTACTTACCAATCATATGCAAGTCAGTAGTATTGTTAGAACTATGTTTGAATTTTTTAATTATGGACTTGAATGTTTTGAAAACGATCCTATTTGATGACATTTTGTGCAAGTGCCTTTGAGGTTATCTGGTTAGCAAGTTCTATCATCAGGAGCCATCGGATGGAGAGTGGATTCTGATCTACGGTGATAGGTCTTTCTATATATTGAAACATGCAATAACAAAAAAAGGGTAAAGTGTGTCAAGCATCGACGATTCAGATTCATAATGGTGAAGATCGACGAAGGAAAAACATTTTGCGAAGTGGAGATTTGAGGAAGAATTTAATATTGAGATTTGCAGAGCCTGTTAAATGGGTGTGATGTTGGAGGGTCGAGATCGACACAAAGTAAGATAAACAAATCCAAATCAATTCATGCGGTGAACATTCTTGGAGAAATAAACTTTTTGAAATCATGAAATGAGTTAACAGGTAAAAAGATCAGACAATGGAGATGAAGGCAGAGATAGATCTGTAGTCAATAAGGATTCTTCATTTTTGACTAGCACAGACAAAGTTAGGATTTCAATCTATGGAAAGTGGTAGGGGCTGCAAATAGTTATGGTCAGAAAAATATATTGGGTTGATCTATGGGTGAGAAGCATTCCACGATCAAAATTTTCTCGAACGGTCAGACAAGAAAGGATTGGCAGAAATGTTAAAGTTCTCAATAATGAACGATCTAGATGAAGGTAGTTTGGAGATCAACGGTTAATGTTGATTTTCCCAAATCAAGATGTGTAGGTTGATAGTGTTGAGTGTTGGTATGAATATTTGGCATATCAAAGGCTTATATTGCAAATATGAAAAAATCTATGGTACATAGTGCATGGAGAAACACAAGGGTTATGCAATATAAAAAACTATAAAAACATCTACGTGGAGAAGACTCCCTCATGTATGATCTGCCTTCCTAACAAATAATTGATCTTCCTTGATTCCATTTGTGACATACCTATAGGATAAATCATCCCACCAACAATGCGATATCGCCAAAAACCAAATATTCATCTATGGATGGCATGGGAAATCAGGAGGATATCATGAAAATCTAAGATGTGGAGCAATGAATTTGATCTCCACACAAAGCAGGGAAAATGCGGTGAAAACAATTCTTCTGATATCGTCATCACATGAGAGAAAGGGCAAGAAAACGTCTAGTCCATATTCCCTGAAGCGTATGGTCGACCGTGCAAGGTAAGAAATGAAGTATTTTCCATAGCCAATAATGAAATGGTGTAGCATATAAAGTGACATGACTATATATCCAGTGGGAAAGGAATCCCTCGGATCATGTGCTTGCTCATGTCATCACCAATATACTCGACAATGAATTGTGTGAAAATGTTGATGGGTCATCCTGTTTCCATTTTTCCAATCCTATATAAACACCACCTTTTAGATCCATTAAGGTGCATGGGATGAGGTAGTGTAGAAGAAAACTCGAGGTATCATTCTTCCAAGAGGTTCTTAGGATTCTGATAAATTTGCAATGGAGATCTCATTCTCGAAGCTTGTTAGTATGGGTATGTTGTTGGTTGGTGATCTTGATTCCACACTCATCTATCTCCCTATTTTTTCACACCAGGGAAGTGCCAATCATTGGGGAAAGGACATTAAGCACTTTGATAAATACACCTATTTTCATATAGCAATCCCTCCGGCTGTGCGGTGCCTAGGATTTCACGTCTCATGGGTGTCCCTTCAGAAGCCCCGGACATAATCGCTTCCTGCAAAGCCTCGGTACGTGATGACCATGTTTAGTAGAGACCAGTAGGAAATAATGCTTTTACTGGTGCATCAGGGGTCCAAAGTCTTCATCATAGCTTTCATGCACCCCGCTCACCTACTTTTACTAAGGTGGTGAGGAGTATAAGAATTACAAGCCACTGCAGAGGCTTGTTTCTTCCAGAAGTGAGGGGGAAGATATGAAGAAGGATGACCATGGAAGGGATATAAAATCCTTTCCAAGATTTGAGCCCATGCAGAAAGGTTTTTTTTAGCACTGAATGAAAACCAAGGGAAAAGACACTTTGCTGACTTGACAGACAAACAAAGGGTTTGGGCCTAGTTAGTCACAAGCCACCAAAAGCATCCCGAGATGTTGTTTTCATGGGACGCGAGCTCAAAACCAAAAACATCATGCTGCCATCCAGAGAGAGCATGCACATTTTCTCCATGATATTTGTTAAATATACGTAAACTGGTAAAAGTACCATGCTCTAGTTGTTAGTGTTTTGATTATGACTGTAAATAGTTTCAAGTCCTATTTCAAGGATTAGCCTTAGGGTCTAAAACATTATAAATTGGCTTGCTGCAGAGGGGATAAGGGTTTGGATATTTAAGAGCAGAGAGGCTCTTCATTGTAATAGGATTCATTTTTCTAGAGATGAATAAAATTGCAGAAGAGGAATATTAAACCTTTCATGGTAGAGATTCATGTGCCATATTTTTCTTCCATAAGTAATTTCTTTATGTGAATTTTTATCCCACTTCTCACTCCATTTTGTATTTTCTTTCATGCTTGAACATTAGTGTATATGGGATAGAATTCATCTTGCATTCTCTAGGCCCATTTTTCAAGTATTTTTAAAACATTTTCTTCTAAAGTCTTGCAAAATTCACCCTATCTAGGTGCTATGCTTGATGGGATGTCTCCCATTGTCTGCTAATCAACTTGTTAATACCTCCAGATTGAGGAAACTATTTCTACCTTGCCTCTGTCCATAAACATTTTCAAAAACGTACCTCCTACAACCTATTTCATATCTGATTGTTGACTCCATTGCCCAATGGTCTCCTCCATGATTTTCCCACCAAAATTTATAAAAATAAACTTGTTCTATTCATAAATATGACCTTCTGATTGTCTTTGATTGAATATCTTGAGTGTGAAAAATTTGTAAATAGTGAGAGATCCCTCTCTAAATGAATTAGGACAGAAATACAGTCTAATGTGGTTTTTGTTGTTACCTCGGGAATTACCTTTCCATAACCTATGTACATTCTTAGTGTTAACAAGTATATTGTTCATAAATGCATACACTCAATCATGCATAATAAATCAACTGAATATAAATATTTGTATCACTAAAAATGTCATTTAAGTAACTAGATATATAGGAAAGGAAAATTTAAGCACGTATCTTTGTTTGGTTGGTTGTTAGACTCCCTCATCATCTTCATATTCTCGCAAGAATTAATGGAGTCTTTGATAGTGTGCTTTACTTCATCATCTTAATCTGGGAACCTGTGTCTATATTTCTCATGCTTGAGCAAGTATTCTATACCATATGCCACATGTCACTATATACTGGTTCTGAATCTTAGTGTCTCATCTTCATTCACAACTTCATTCCTTCTTATACAAATACTGAGATGGATAAGATGTTCTTCTTTGTGATGGGTTGAATCCTTCTGTATTAAAGTACATATTCCTAATCACTTTAGGAATCAACCCTTTCTTCTCTGAATCTTTTCGTTGTTGGTTTATCATCTTTAGCGCTATGAGGATGATGTCTTTTCTTATTTGACTTCTTGTTGAAGGAGCCTATGTTTATGGGAAAATATCTAGAGTAATGTACCTTCTCACCACAAGTGTAGCATATAATATTGGAAGTATCTCTTCTAAATTTATTTTGTCTTTTGTGATGATGGCCCTCCCTTATGTTGTGATGGAAATCCACCTTAAACTTATGATTTATTCTTTTGTTAACTGTGAGAGATTGATATTCATTTTCTCCCATATTCTCTTCCCCTGTTATGATTCGAGCTTCTTCTTATGTTCATTCTTCTTAGAGTCAGTTGAAACTGATCAAATTTATCCTAGAACATATTCCTTAAATGAATAAATCCCATGATCTTGGGAGACCATTCAAGGTGATTATAACAATATCTCCTTCTTCTACATTGTCTTCATCTACTTCGAGTTGTTCCCTGATTTGAGAAACCCTTGTGAAGTAGGATTGCATGGTCTCTGATTTTTGTATCTTCTCATTCTTCAGTTGGTTCCTCAATGCCATATTTCAGTTGATGTTCTTTCCTTCAAACAACTTTGTCAAAGTATAAAACACTTCCTTAGGTGTCTTCAAGGATGAGAAATGGGGTATGCGATGATCCTTAATAGAATCTACAACAATTCTCTTTTCCTTGACCAAGTTATTCTTATGGATGTATTTAGCCTAAAATCCCCCTGGTTCTAGAAATTCCTTACTGATATACTAATCCAAATAATTTTCTTCAAGGATCAGGGAGGTCCTATACTTCCATGCTAAAAAAATTTCATCTCCCCCAAGCTTATAATCAATCTGGGTGTGATGAGTCATTTTGAAATGAAAACCTCAAATGGAAATAAAATTTAAACATATATTACTGATTTGAGATTCCCAAGCTGATTCTGGAGATGGATGACCGAGGGTTCCATAGATAAACCCTAATTTTCCAAATTTGGAGACTTGGAATTCTATTTGGATAGAAATGCATCCCTCCTTGAGGTGAGTTGTTCAATGAGGTGCTTTGCCAAATTTGGTGTACGAAAACTCCAAAAACATGATGCCCTAGTTTCCCTCAATAGTAGAGATGATTTCAAAAATGAAAATTATTGAAACTTAATTATGACTTCACATAAAGATGCACCCTTCTAGGGAAAGTTTCTCAATGAGGTCCTTTTCTAAAACCTATGTTGGGAAGCCTCCAAAACTTTATTCCCTAGTTTCTTCCCGCAATGTCTTGCAGTAAAAAAATGAAATTTTTTAGAACTCAATTAACATTCCACAGAAATATGCACCCTTCTAGGGAAAGTTTCCTAATGTAATCCTTTTTTCCAAATTAATGGAGGAAAGCCCCAAAATTTTTATTCCCTAGTTTTTTCCTGACATTAGTGTCTAGGTCAAAAACGAAAATTCTCCAAATTTTATTATGGTTCCTCCGAAAGATGTTCCCTCCTAAGGATAGTTATCCTAGCCCTCTTTTATTGATTATTTATGGAGAGAAGACCTTGAACTAGGAATCCCTAGTTCTTGCTGCTACACAATGCCTTGTTTCAGATAGGCTTTGATACCATGTTAGTTTTTCTATTCTAATTCAAATTGATTAGTATATTTATCTAGAAGAATATCAATCATAAAAAGATACATAAGATATAGAAGATACATAAGACACAGATTTTCCTCAGGGAAACCATAAAGGAGAAAACCCTAGAAACTTCCTCACAATAGTTCCATCACTAATAGAATATCACAATATGGAAAACCCCAAGAAAAAGATGTCTTCTGCAACTCTCTCTCTTCCTCCTTGTCCTCTCTCTCCTAATGCACACTTGAGGGATTGTGAGTATGTATCCACATAGGTAGGGTTCCTTCATATATTTAGTCTTCCATTGTGTAACTTATTTAACTAACTAAGTCGACCATGCAACCTATTTGGGGCCGACCTACCTATGAAGTCTCAATAATACATTTTGCTTTACTTATCTTCGGGACTATTTCCTCGACTTACAACAAAGGGGTTACCTCAATGACCATATACAATAATGACATCCCAAATGGAGGGAATCACATATTTGATGGGGGTACACCAATATACAATGATAATATACATCAAAATATCTTCTCAAGTTACAATTATAATAACAATTTATGCATAGAAATTATTTTAGAAAAACAAAGGGAGCATGGTGTTTGTAGGATATAGGGGAAACACAAATTGAGGTTTCAAATATTGGAGATAAGGGGAGTCTAATGATAGAGAGAATTTTGTGCATTATTTCTTAGTCATAGAATAAAATAAATCATGGTGCTCTTGCATTGAGCTATTCTTCATAATCTAATATTACCACAAGCAAATTGAATTGTTTGGCATGTAACAATGTCAGTATCATTTTCTATGCCTATACATGACCATGTTGGTTATAATGGGAAACATCTTTCCCATTCAAATATCTGCAAAAATATATTTGTAAAATATGTGGAACTTCCTTCTAGAGAAGACACATCCTGACTTTTCCATTCTTTCTCCTTATGACCGCTAGTGGATCATTCCAGGTGGTATAGACATAATGATGTTGTTTTACAATAGGGATTGTATGATATCAATAAATACAAGGACAATATCCTTGATCAATGTAACCCTTCCTTGACACATCCTATTATGAAATAAGGAAAATAAACATATATGCTGAGTTTGAACATAACTTACAAAAATGGTCACTTCAAACACATAAAACAAAACTCTTGCAACAATAGAGACAAATTTTATAAAAACTTTGATTATTTGATCGAATAATTAATTAAATATATTCTTTACCCAAAAAATTCACCCAATGTGAAATCACTTGGAGATTTAACTTCTAACTATCTCTTGATGGATGCAACATATTTTTAAATCGACATTGCACAAGATTAATTGGTGGCTCAGTATAAAAAAGCCACATATATACATTCAACATAGGGTAGGGAAAAAATCATTGATATTTGGCATGGTGTTTTATTTGAATTATGCGTAGAAAACATTACATCAATGGTCATAATCCCTGAGGGTTTCCTTGGAAAATAAATGGCCTATGTGCACAAACTGTCCCATTTGAGGACACAGGCTACATAGTGAAAACACTTAATGGAATACTTAAGTTTTTGTACATCATGACTAGATATTAATATGTATTATTATTTAATAATTCCATAATGAAATCTAAATAGGAATTTTTTCTACACTTTCCTTCATATATTAGTTTACCTATTCAATTCTCTCGTGATGATCAGTCTCCTCAATGGTTGATAATGATTCCAATGGATCACATAGCACATTCAACATTACCATTGTAAAATATTAAGAGGATATCATCTACATAAGACACTAAATAACATACCTTAACAAATGGCATGTACCATCTCTTGTAGTGAATAGTACAAGTAAAACACCTTTGAGCAAAGGTTTTGTGAAATCTCCCCCCAAAATGTCTCCCTTGTTCTCTTATAGTAGAGGTTGCTAGCGAAGGTGTGTGATTGAAGGTTTCAATGGATTTTTTTCTTCTTCAATGATTCTAAGTTATTTATATTTTTTCAAAAGAATTCCCTTGAATGAGACTATGCAATTAACCAATGAGGTCATAGACCCATAAATAACAATATTGGAATAATTGTGTCTCTACTCAATCTTCTTTACTTTCCAAGGTGAGTTCTATGACCAAATTAATAGTGTGGTAGTGGGATCCTTTCTCTCACCCATATTTTCCAATATCTTAATGGAAAAATTTGAGAAAAAATATCTTCACTCTTACTCCATAAAACCAACAATATGTAAAATATACATGGATGACACTAATGTAAGATGGCCCCATGGAAATGAAGAGTTGAATAAGTTCTTTGAACACCTCAACTATTACTCTAAATACATAAATTTTATTGTGGATTTAGAAGAGAATTAGAGCATTCCATTCCTATATATATATATTGGTGACTAGGAATCAATATGGAACCCTTGGACACAAATTCTTCAAAAAGAAAACTCATACTAAAATCAATCTCCATGTTAACTCACATCACAAACCCTCTCAAAATATTGGGGTCCTTAACACCTCAACCATTAGTGAAATAAGAATATTAGATTATGAGAATTTTGAAAAGGAGAAATACCACCTAACTAAAGTATTTAAGATCATAGCATATAAGAATAAATATGTTAGAAAAGCTATTGATAAAATAAGTGAAGAATCTCACTCTCACAACAATCAAACCTATAATAATAAAGACTACCTTCCTTACATTCAAGGGGTCACTAAAAGTATTGTGAAGATATTAAGAAGGAAAGTGGTTACATCATTTTTCAAGCCAATGCAAATCACTAGACATAAAATGAGTCTTGTTAAATACCACATTGGCCAATGACAACACAAAGGAATCTACAAGGTGACATGCTCTTATGGAAAATGTTATTTTGAAGAAACAAGATGTTCTTTTCATATAAGGTTAATAGAGCATCAGGAAGATATTAGTAATGATTGTATTCATTATTAAGTCGACATTATCATATCATTCCCTCAAAACAAAGCATTATGTGTGCTTGGAACATACCAAAACCCTTGTAAAGGAAGACCACTATCTCAAATGATGATTTAGAGGCTCTAAATTTAGTCAAGCATTTGAACAATCCGAATAGGAATGGGGATCTTGAGGTAAGTACAAATTGAATCATTTTAATCAATTACCAGGAAACACATAGACAAAGTATGATATTTTAGTTGTTTCTCTCTAAAATATAGCAATACAAACCAATATAACTATAATATAAAATATAAAGTATTATAAAAATAAATATTATAGGAGACACATTAAAAAGTTTTTAAGACCATAAAAATCTTAAGAGTGATTGGGACCAGAAGTTAATAAGATATTAAACCCTTATCTCTTTCATTTGACTCTTTACCATAATGATGAATCCTTGTTTGGATTTGAAATATTCATAAGTTAAATGGCCTCTATGTATAATGTTGAACAAGTTCATTCTAAGAATAACCACAATATAAATCTTGGACCATATAAATATTGCAATAGAAAGAATTGTAAAATATAAATATTGCACCATATAAACCTAGGAATAGAAATACTTATAAAATAAATGTGCATTTTAATCGTTAAAAAGAAACCCAACGAATTATACAAATAATATGGATTTGAATAGTTAAATAGAAACAACTAATTATAAAATAGACTTACATATTACAATAAATCCATTGGCCCTTAAACCACCAATAATAAACCTTTACCATTATTGATCGATTCAATGTTATCTTAAATAACTTTTTAACAAGTCAATATTAATCTAACAAATGAAACCCCTTGCTGCAGAACATCATTTTAAGTGGTGTAGTAAATCCCCATGGCTTCCCAAATGAATCCTATAATAAATGGCATATCATTTCCATAATTTCAATGTCATATTATATTTTATATTTTTTTATTTTTTTTAAACTTATGCTTAAAATTCCCCATAGTTTTGTAGGTGCCAAGAGAAAAATAAATACCATATAAAATACATCATGGGGAGATTACATAAAACAATACAAATATGTAGCAAATGCGTGTCAAATATTAATGTATCAACTTCAAAAAATGATAAAACATTGTGGGATCTATTATGTTTGTTTAGATTGTCCTCCTATATTTATTTTGAAATATATATACTAAACATTGTTTTATTTGATGGTAACAAAACTGAATTGTCAATCTTTTTATAAAGTTGAGAGGACACGCAATTTTTTAGTTAGGGGAATTGAAAATTGGGGAGAGGGATGGTACTCGCGTCACATAGGGTCTAGGGATACAATCCTGCTACCACTATATCCCTAGGTGGATCCACAAGGACCAAACCATTGAGCGGTGATAATTTTGGAGGGATTTAAACTTGAGACCTTCCATTTACAACCATTTACAACATTTCCAGTTTAACACTTGCTCTACTCCCTCATGAGAAGATAGGACAAGCATTTAATTAAATGAAAATTTGACATTAAATGACATTAGTATTTAAAAAGAATAACCTTCAAAGGAAAACATAATTAGCAACAAGATCCATTTCAATTTGTTGGAACACAATTCCCATCTAGACCTTGGTTAATACTCATTGCATAAGGTTACAAGTGTTTAGTGTAATTTGTTCCATGCGAAAAGGGTTCAACTACATATTATAGTGTCTTGGACCATATTTTGTTGATACTTAACTAGAGGTTATGTCATAAGATATTGTTTGTCCACTAGTTATCCAAAGTTCCTTATTCTAGGAAGTCAAAGTCATGCATTTAATGAGGAAGGATCCCTTTTTCCTTGTTTTATGGGATAAGGATGGACCAAGGGTGCTAATGCACTATATTAGGTCAAGTTGATCATCAATGAACACTACCAAGCCCCTAAACCTCCTAATGTTCCCTCATGATGGTTCATATAACACTTGTTGACTAAACTATCCTACTTCTGGTCCTTTATGTTCATTGAACCTCATTATGGCCCAATATAGGAGTTACACTTGTCCTTATGCCATTGATGAGTGAATTGGTACAATCTAAGCCTACCATTTTGTGAGCCAATAATGTTTCCTTGGGATATTCAAATTCCCTCCATGGGAGGTATATATATTGTTTTGGTTTTTATCAATAAGCTTGATACAAAATTTATGTAGCTCAGATCCCTTTTCAAGTGTTCCTGGGTTTCCAACCACTGGCCCGAATTGATGTAGCTCTAAACCTTGAATACACACAGGAGGAATATTCCCATGCTTAGGCTATGAATGATAAGGCCACCATATTTGTTGAATGAATCCAATGCGTCGACCAATAGTAGTCGCATGAATAGCATCAAGTTCCACACAAGTTCTAGGTGGGGGATGATACTTTCTTGCATTTGTATAAAGAGAAGATCAGAATACCCCATCGAAAGCTTCTTCCATTTCGATATGGGTCATACACGATAGCCAAGGTAGTTGGTGAAAATGATTTCAAATTAATTATTCCTCCATTTGTTGTTTTTAACCTAGTATTCACTGTGGAGCTCCTTTGACCATAATTTGCACCACTACTAGACATCTAGTAGGTGATAGAACAATTGAAACCTACAGAGATTAATCTCACTAGCATCGACCAATAAACCATTTATTATATTATGGAAACATATTTTATGGGAACCTTATAGCAGAATATTCAACAATATCAAGTAGTCAAAGAAGGGCGGTTCCTCCACCGAGGAAAGTTGCTCACTGGGAGTCAAGTTTTGTAGAGTTTTCACCATTTGAAGGGGGAAATAAACACAACGAACACAATTTATTCACAATGGGGAATTACTTATCTACATGGGTATAGATGAACACCCACCTATTCTAGTGGATCAAAAATAATTTTTATTTCGGCAATTTTCTTGTAATTTCTACTTTTTGTAGGTCCCAAACTTCTGGGTAAATTTGAGGCCCTAAAAAATTATTTTAGCGATTGATGGGGGTGGAATTTTTCCAATTACATGCATATGGACATAGCCTAAAGTTGTAAATCTCATATATACCTTCCCAATGGGCTATTGAGCACCCCAAATGGAGATCAGATGCAAAAGTTATGACCTCGAGAAGTTGACTGTTCAACTATCCACCTTGGGGAAACAAACTTTATGATGATTTATCTCCTAGGGTTAGGTTTAGGGTTTCTTCCTCTCCAAGTATTTATGATAAAATTTCCCTTTTCCTTCTTTTTTATTCAACTTGTCATGAGTGAGCGTAGCTGCCACATATCTTAGATATATAACTACTACCATTCCAGGTACTTTTGTTTTATAGATTGTTCTGCTGCATTTGTTTAATATAGTCTGAGCTTACTATATCATTGTGTTTACTTCCATATATCTTTGTATGTGAATATACATATATGCTCTTTCATTTCGTTCTCACATAAATCCTGATAAGAAATACTATACACATCAATCTTTCCGATAGATAAAGTGCACACACACACACACACACACACACACGAACATGTATGTACACACACACAAAAAAAAAACACACCTTTCCCATAGAGAAAACACATATTGGGCCATATTTTCAGCAAATTTTTTACTGAAACATGTTTATATTCATCGTTTCTCTTATACATTCATAGATCCATCAATAAGTTATTGTTGGGATCTTCATTGGTGATAAACTTTAGATTTTTCCATTGTTTAATTCATTCTTTTATGATTTTTGTCATAATCCCCTTGTATTTCTTGCATTAGGGTTTAGTTTCTTAATTTATTCATCATGTTATAGAGGTCACATATTCTTGTTATTTTACTTGTCACTAACCTTCTTGTGTGGAGTATGTTTTTATTTTTTTTAGGGGCCTATATCTCTAGAATTTTATCATGTGGACAACAAGGAACCAATATATGCCTAATACTTAGTTCCTTAATTACTGCAAAACAAGATTTAAACCCAAACTCTGACGATAAAATCCAATGACATCCCACGAAAAGTAATGTTTTGTTAGATTTCAATTTGAAATTTCGAATTTCAATTTTTTTTAAAATTGTAGAATTAGTTATAAAATTTATGACTTCCATTTCTACTGTCGAAGTTTCGACTCTCGCTTGTCAGATATTCGACTTCAAAAACATCGTTGGAATAGCGACTTAGGGGCTTGAAGGAGTGGCAAGCCCATATGGCTTGCTGATAGTGGCTTGCTCAACTGCTAAGCCGACATCGGGAGGTAGGTCATATTAACCAATGTATTAACCTGGGGAAAGATGTTTTTATCCATATTCGTGGAAACGAATTGGGTGTGTTTTTTACATGCAAGTAATTTTTGGGTTTACTACTATGTTTATCCTTTTTACTAATAGGATGGAAGATGGTAAGCACATTGAGTATTCCAGTGACTAGGTGGAAGCATGTGACATGTGGGTTTTGATAGGTGGTAGTGCACTTGATGAGGTGTAGGTTTCCCCTCCTCCCTAGGTTGAAGGATGCCCAACAATTTTTTTTTTCATGTGCACCATGTGGAGGGTTTCTCCCCTTTAGAATTTCTACTATATTCCCCTCCTCCATTTCAGTTTCCTGAGGGTTCATAGTCTTTCATTGGAAAGGGATCTGCTACAGATGCTCGAAACAGGAAGAGGTGGAGTGAGTGTTGGCTAAACCCAACAAATCCTCGTTGATAGGGGTTCACACTCTGTCGGCACCCACCCAGCACAATCTCCCTGAGCACTATCCCAAATAGGTTTTACCCTACCTAGAAACATTTGCAGAGTAGATGAGGTCTCACCCCAGGCATTCAAGGGAGATTTTTTGGCATCGAGTTTCAGATAGTGGGGACAGAGGATATGGGGATCAGACTAAAGGACACCATAACTGCTAGATCCATAGCTTGCAGTAGACTTTACACCATTTCCTCAACTTAAAGAGTGTATTCAGAACTTATGCAATCATTATAGCATCATACAGTTATGACCATATTACTACTACCGCAACATTGTCCATAAAACTTATCTACTCATAGTGCAACAGACAGTAGTAGAAAAATAGATCGCATCGATATAGAAGAAAAGAAGATCGCATCGATATAACAAAAAGAGACTAAATCACAACATCATTATACCAAAATAGGTAACAACATCATAATAGGAAAGGTTGCAACATCACAACATATTAGACTGCAACAGTGATAACGGATGAGATTTTTACCACAATTGCAATATCATATTAATCTTGTGCAAAGGAATCACATTGCACAATTCTTCTCCAAAACCAGAGACTGCATACATCAGGAAAACGTAGATACACAAAAAAATCTTCACAAAACTAGATCATAGTAGATCCTATGCCCCAATTATCCTCTGATGCAATTCTCCTATTCTTCGTCAGTGTTGTCTACTTGAAAAACTAGATCTATAAATAGGATTGTGCCATTACATTGAGGGTCCACTTCTAACTAACTTATAATTGCGAATGAGCTATTACAACAAAACCTGGTCACGTAACATATAAAATATTCAAAGCGGTTAATATTCCATCCATCGTGCTAATATGGCCTTGAGTGGTACCGTGTGAGTTTGTGCAACTTCTGCGATGTTGAACAAATCACTTACCAAAACCCCTACAAACATGCCCCCAACATAGTATTGTGGCTAATCCCCGAGCCACATAGGGTTGATAGGGTATGTGTCGACGTTCACACCTTGAAATATTCAAATTGCCGTGCAATCTCATGTACCTACAGCTGGACTTTGTCAGCAGTACTCTAACAATTAGTTAAAGACTGCTTCACTAGGTTCTCCTCTCTGTCCTTGATGTTGACTACTTGTCGATGCTCTTGTACTGTCTACAACATGGCGACTGCTTTAATAGACAACTCTCCATCGATTTCTTGAAATTCATCAAGCTGAGCATGGCACTTTTGTTGGAATTCCTACACATGGGTGACTCTCTGCTGTAAATCCTTTAGATCCTCGACCTGTGTGATCTGCACCATCAGTGGCATGGCGCTCAGTGATGTCTTCAATTTCATTAGTTGACCTTTGGCTTCTTGCACTTGCACAGTCAGCTGATCAAGGTGCTCGTCCTAGACAATGCTCGACCAAAACTACATTGTTGCTTCCATAATGGCTTTGGCCTCTTGCTCCATGCTTTCAAACTTAGTTACGATGTCTTCAAATGAGGATTTCCTTTCCACAACCTGCTCATGTGGAATCATAGGTTGTACTAGGGAATCGAGCATCAAGTTGGTATCTTGAAGCCAAACAATAGTTTGTCCCAATCATTTGGCCTTTTTTTGATTGGGGTGAGTTTGACGGTGTTCTCAAAAATGTGCTTGTAGGCTTCAGAAACATTCTTCTTGAATTTGCCACACCTAGCACACATCTGCACATGTTCAATGATCAGGTGGTCTTGCACCTTTTTCAATTCTGTAATCTCCTCAGTAGCCTTTCACTGTAGCTTAGCCTATTTCTCCTTCAAGGTGTTGATTTCTCAAAAACTTTCTTCTACCAGCTGCACCCAGACCTGATCTACCTCATCGGCTTGTTTCTGTAGCTTCTTTGCGATGCTATGGGATTGTAAATAGGGACCAGTCATCTCTTTCTATCATTCCACCAATTACAGGGTGACAACGTGTTGTAGATCCACTAAATCCATAGTGAACAACTTCTTTAGTTCCAAATGCACGCTCTGGATCGATTGCAGCAACTGGTGAAATTCCTCATTTCTTGCATCGATCATAGTTAGGGAACTTGCATGTTCCTGGCCTAGGGCTCAGTTCTAATCAACGAGATGTCCTACATTATGGGTCACACAGATTTATACCTAGAAATAATTCGAAAAAGTGAATCTAATCGATCTCTTACCACGTCGATTTCTTCATGGTTTGACTTTTGGATTTCCCTTGTCGCATCCACAGATGAGTCAATGATCGCTTTGATAAGCCGCTGTAGTTGATCCTCCATATCTAACTTGGTACCACTAACCACTTCATATTCCTGGCACCATTTGGTGCGAGTCTCCTCCTACATGCACTGTGCTACATCCTCAGGGTTTATTGACGACTTGTTGTCGGAGTCGTGAGTGCTCAGGTCCTTCGGGACATGTTCTTCTGGGCATCTAGTGGCTGATATTTATATAATTCATCCTAAATCATCAGGCTACACCACTCCGTTGAACATTCTTTGACGATGTTATCCAATTATTCTATCGTGAATTTTGAAGGCAATGGTAGCCACTACTTTTTGGGGTCCCTCCGCACCTGAATGTAGATAGAGAGCATCCTAATGGAAAACCAAAGGATCCACTGATACTTGGTCGTGGCATAAGGAGAGACTCAAGGAATGAAAATGGCATAGGGTTGAAATGTTTCCTAATAAACTTAAAATTGAATGGCATAGTCCATATATCGATTGGGTTCTTCAACCAAAAATAAGTTTTGATACCTTGCACCTTAGCACACCTTTTCCACATCGAATGCCATTGGTTGATATTCTTCCAGTTCCATCCATGAAACTAGTGCAAAAAGGATCAACAACTAAGTATATGAGAATGACTACCAAGCATGCGCATCAAGCGTGTCTTCTAGCAATTGATTCAGCAAAAATAAATACGAATTCATTTGCACCCCTTCAGCACACTTCTGGGTGCAAGGAACAACACCCGAATTGCATTGGACGGGTCAGTTTCCCCGAACGACCTTGCTTGCTAGAATCCTTGCACCGATGCGCACTGCCTGTGAGTTAATGTTATCGATGCGATAAGCACAAACATCACGTTGTAAACCAAAGTGCTCCTTTAGCTTCTTGGAAATCCTTTTGTCAGTATCTCTCCCACAGATATACTGCGTCGGATCTTCCCTGGCCTTCGGCAATCCTATGATGCTTGCGATAAAATCTATATTAACAGGGATTAGTGTATTTAAGAAAATTGTCCCTCCATGAAGGAAAGCCAATAGTTGGTTAACGCACGCATGGGATTCTTTCAACCGCAAAAAATGAGGCATGTTGATGAGCCCCAATAATCCAGATTGATCTAACCCACTCGCCCATGGTTGAGGAATTCACTGAATTGGAGCACCAAGCCCCATCAAAATTGACTTATAAGGATCATCCCAAACATCTTTGAGCAATAGAAGGTCATGGTATTCAAATTTAAACTTGATTAACGTAGGGATCATGTTAATCGAACACTTAATCCCCTCCAGCAGTGGCAGCAATTTTGGTGGGTACTTTTGATTCTTTTATGAGTTCCTCGGCTTGGCTCCCAGATGCATAGGACCGACATATCCCAAAATTTCATATACAGAGACACCCTGAGGTGTCGTGGAATCAACAACTCCTAAGCTCTATGACCCAGTTTGTGTAGTTCCTTCTCCTTGCACTCTCGTCGACGTACAATTTTGCCTCTTCTAAGGCGATGTGGAACTGGAGCTCTGAGCTTTCCTTTCTCTTGGGAATGGATGATGAACTGACTGGAATACTCATAATCTCTTCTTCAATAGTCATGGGCCGAATAGGGGACTTGTACTCACTGGAAATCTCTATGGCGTCAAGGTCACTCAGCATCCCACACTCTTCAAAACTGAGAATGCACTCAATAGATCTAACCTAAAACATATAACTCACTCATTAGCTCACACCAAACTACACAATCCCTTCTCTGCTTGTCACTCTGCTCGCTCAACTGAACAATTCCATCCTTACACATCCCATGCATTTTTTTATAGCCACCTCCATTCCAAAAATCATCATTACCAAATCCATCATTAGCATTATTGCTAAATCTAGTATTAATGATGCCAAATCTGCCAGCGATCTTACTCCTCTAATGGTCGGATCACTCATTAGTGTGAGTTGCTTCAAGAAGCACCACTAGCCAACTATTTTAACTACCTACATTTATTACCTGATATGACCATCCCACATCCCTAAAATTGTCACAAGTGGTCAACGAGTCATCGCTTACAAACTTTAAACATGTGCAGCCTCTCCCGTGGTGCTCACCTTGCTGTTCTGAATTAAAATATTCATTTTTTTAGTGCCTCAACTAGTGCATATCATCGGCCCTGACTGATAGAGCTTTAAGAGACTTCCATTGACAAGCATCGGTAAGACTGCATCATCTAATTCTTGTAATTGAACTGCACCGCCAATAGTAATGGAATGAACAAGATAAGGACTTAACCAGTGCAGTTGTAACTTACCTGGATGCTTAATGAACTTACTGTCGTATAACAACACCAAATATCCTGTCGCAAACTATTTTTTCTTAATGTGGTGATCATGCCATGCCTTTTGTTGATCCTTCACAACCTGTTGGTGGAGTCCAACAATAAAATGGTCTTCTTCAAGTTGGTTCAAGTGTGCAATTTGTTCTTCTAACGCTTCTACATCATCCATGTCCATTGCTGCAGTGATGCGTAGACTGGTAATGATATACTCCATGGGCATGACTGCCTCTTTCCCATAGACCGGCTTAAATGGTGTCTTACCAGTTAGTCGTTTACAAGTAGTGCGATAGGCCTATAGCACCGGTGGAATTTTTAGGTCCCAATCATCACTGTTAGCATTACATACCTTAGTCAATGCTATTTCCAATATTTTGTTGAATGCTTTAACGGTCCCATTCGCCTATGGATGGTATGGTGTACTCCTCTTATGTTGCACCTGCAACTCCTCAGTTAGCACTTTCACAGTTTGGTTGACGAAGTGACTACCCTGATCACTCATCAAGATCCTAGGACACCCAAACCATGTCACGACGTTTCAAAGATGAACCTCGTTGCTATTGCAATGGTACAATCCACAACTGGTGCAACTTCCTCCCACCTTGTGAGATAATTGGTTGTAGTGATGATGTATTGTGCCCCAGTCCGCTTCCCTGGAGGATGAATAGGACCCATAAAATCCATATCCCATTTATCAAATGGTTGCAAAGTCACCTGTGGTACCAGCAACATCTCATCCCGTTGCGATGGTTTACGACACGCTGGAAGATGTCGTAGCTCCTCACATAGTCTGTGGCATTGTTATGCAACATAGGCCACCATAGTCTGGTGTGGAATAAATTTTGTACAGTAGCCCGACTGCCATAGTGACCTCCCACAATTCTTGCATGTGCTTCTTCGAGAATGGGACCCTTCTCAAGCTCTAAATTACACCATCGTAAGATTTCATCTGGTCTGAGCTTATATAACTATCCCGCAATTAATTGAAAATTAGAAGCCTTTACTACCAGTTTCTTGTTTTGGCCAGTCGACATGTCCTCTAGGCGACACTAGTTGCCAAAAATTGAATAATTGGTACATAGTGATCATCTACAATGTTAAGAAAGAACAGTGGTGCATCTAGAAATCCATCATCAATATTGGTTGGTTCTTCCCCGTTCTCGACGCAAGACAGATGACGAGGGCCAGCATTCAATCGCCTTGGCTTTACAAATAATTCAAAATCAAACTCCTGGAATATTAATAGCCATTGAGAGATATTTCCCCCTAACATAGGATTATTGACCAGGTATTACAAAGCAGAATGATCAGTGAACATCTTGAAATGTATGCCCAACAAGTAGTGCCGAAAGTTTTGTAGCACATAAACCATCGCCAATCCTTCCCTTTCCATCATTGTATAATTCCATTCAAGAAAAGACAACTTTCTACTAGCATATGCGATCAGGTGATTCAGGTTGCCCTCACTTGGCTGAGCAAGAATGACCCCCAACGCGATAGAAGAAGCATTGACATGCACATGGAACTCCTTATCCTAATCAGGAAAAACTAGTATGGGCACAAAGGGAATCTTGGATTTCAAAGTGTCAAAACTTCCTTGACATTCCTGAGTCCATTCATAGGCTGCATCCTTCTTTAGTAGTTTCTCCATGGGGGTAGTAATTGCAGTGTATCCTTTGATAAACTTGTGATAGTATCCGGTATGCCTTAGTGTGTCCCAAAGCATATTGACATTAGTTGATGGTGGTAAACTGATGATTAGCATGATCTTCACCAGATCGACCAACAAACCTTCTTTACAGACAATGTGCCTGAGTAGCATGCCAAATGGTGCACAAAAATTACACTTTTTAGGGTTTAAAGTGATCTGATGCTGGTGACACCTTTCCAACATCAACCGCAGGTTGTCTAGATGGTCCCTAATTAGTCCATAGATAGTCCATTCATCCATATACACTTGTAGGAATTTTTGAATAAAATATTTAAATACAGCGACAACTACACGAGAGAATACATCTGGTGTATTCTTTATCCCAAAGGACATGACTGTATATTGAAAACAGCCCCACTCAGTGAAAAAAGTAGTCTTATAGTGATTGTCCTTTGCAATACCAATCTGCTGGTATCCCGAGAAGCCATCCATGAAAGAATACATCTCCTAGCTTCCTACGCCTTCAAGAACATCATCTATAAAAGGGGTCAGGAATGGATCATGTACACATGCATCATTCAACTTCCTTAGGTCGATTCAAATGCATATTTCTCCTATATTTTTATCCTAGACCACCATAGGACTTATCCACTCAAATTCTTCTATAGGCTCGATGATCCCAACATCAAGCATCTGGTCAATCTCAGCCTTCACATAGTCCTTGTATCGTGGATTCAGTCAGTACGACCTCTTTCGCACCGGTTTGGCATCTAGTTTCAACATGATTTTCATCTCCCCTAGATCTCGTAAAATTCCCTTCATCTCTGAAAACTGTGTTAGAAAAAGGTCTTGGAATTCATGGAGTAGATTCATGATCCTAGCCATGGTATCCTCGTCCCAGTGGTCTCCGACATTGGCAAATTTCATGTTCTCTATCGAACCAATGTTAGCTTTTAGGATCTTCACTGACTGAATCATTGATTTCATCAGTATGTCAGGGGCTATGACATCGTAGCTTCCTTCAGAGTCTGGAATATTAAAATTCTGCAACTCATCATCATCTTCAGGTTCCCTCGATAAGTTGTTGCAGGACATCATGGACTGGATGGAACAATGCGCATGTGGATCAACTGGGTAGGTGACAGGGTTGACCTTGAGTACAACATCACAGATGATTTGTAAAGCATTTCATACTTCTAGGTTGATGTCCTAAAAACTAAATGTCTGTGCAAAACAAACAGACAACTCCTCCCAAGTGGTGATAGTCCTCGGCAACTCTACTTCCATGTACCACGATCTCGGCATTTCTTCCAGAGTGTGAACAAAAGTGTGGACCCATTCATCTCTAGCTCGCAACACCCATAATGTCTGACACTCAATTAAATGATGGGTGGGATCATTATGTCCATCATATATCCTAGTACGATAGAGCTCTACATCGCCAAAGAAGACCATCATCAATATCTGACACTGTTCACAATCATGGATCATTTGTTTATGTGTCGCCCACCATCGATTCAAAGTATCCTTTAGTGCTACATCAAGAGCCAATATCCTATGTGATTCAAAACATTTCTCTTCAAATTCATGAAAGAACTCTGATAGTCCCGACAATCCTTCATAAATTGACAACTCGACAGTTTTAGTTGCAACATGCTGGAGAGATTGTGTAATCAACCTGCATTTCATGAATGATACTTCATGCAACTGATTCTTCTAATTTTCTAGAGCATATTCAGAGTCAGAGGACACAGAACTTGCACTGTGCCATCCAAGTTCACCATCAATGGTAGGATGGATACAGTCTTTAGAGATGTTATAAGTGTGATCCCAAATTCTCCTGACTTCATCCTTTACAGGTTCAATATATCACCTTCCTTCCTGAGGGTCCATAGGAGCAATGACCCTGACATCCTGGTTTTCAAATTTCATAACTCATTTTTTGAAGTTGATAATTGCCAAGCTATCATTATCCCATCCAATCCCTAGTAGTGCAGGATATGAACCACCGTATTCTACGACTTCTATCACATCAAAATCGACATGCATTTTCATACCTTCAATGTCTATAACCAAGTTTGAAACATCACCAATGAGCTGAATCTTCATTTGATTTGATAGTCACAGCTATATCGGTGACCATCCAAATGTTGGATTTCCCATCAATTACCAGGTTTGCTTCATCAGAATGTTTACATATGATCCAAGATCTAGGATGACCAATTCAACCTCATAATCTCCAATCTGGATATTCATCCTCATCTCCTTTCCTGTCTTCCTTTTTTGCAAGGAAGTCACAACAGAATCATTCTCTGTCTTATCTGAGTGGTGCAATAATGTCTCAATATTGAAAAGGGAATTAGAGCCCCATTCCAACGATAGAAAACTCTCAAATCACTTACGCAAGCTACCATGCTATCGCGATGGTCCTGCCTCTATAGATGGATCAAACGCAAATGGCATATCAACAATTGGTAACTTACGTAGATTTCACCCGATTGCATTCTTTGTGCCAAAGAAGGTATCTTTCTCTATCTTAATATCAAATGCGACCTTTTTCTTACCAGTGAGCCGAACTTGCAGCCGTGGTCCATCGTCTCTAGTTGTCGCACCAGTGCGAGTGACGATCCCAACATCAACATCCTTCATTTGTGGCTCAGCCTGAATAGTGGCAACTATCGATCCTTGATTCAAGTTCAATGGTGGGTTCTGATTCAATGGTTGGTTTTGAGTCTGAGGAGGGTTCTAAGTCTGATTCTGTAGTGGGACCTGGTTTCACATTACCAGTTGGTTATGTACTTGGAATGCAGGCTGATTCTGATTTTGCACATTCTGTAACTAAGGAATATTTCTTGCCTACCATTTTGCGATCAATTGAGGGCATCTTTCAACATTATGATAACTAGCTGCACAGTATGTACATTGCGCATGAGGGAAATACCTTTGATAATTCCCAAATACCCTACAGGTGTAGCACTGGATTGATTCATGACCTCGTCCTCCTCCTCGACCTATGAACCTACTGCAGAATGCTCCTTGGACTCCTCCTTGCTGAAACTGTGGTTGGGAAATCTGTTGCTGCAGTGGGTTTGGTTGCTGCTGGACATAGTGCATGGCTTGAACATATTGTTGCTGATTATGCTATTGTCACAGTGCCTGGTTATACTGCAGTTGTACCACCATTTGCGGCTAGGGTGCAAATTGCGGCTGCACTATAAACTATTGCTGCATTTGCGGAGGGACAAACTGTAATTGAGATGGTGGTGTATACAACACTTGATTTTTGGGTTGCACTACTTGTGGCTATCCTTATGTTGTTCGGGGGTCCTCACCTTTCACAAAGTATGAATCATACGTCCTTTCCTGGAGAAAATCATAAGCTATGCAGTTTTTTGTCATCATGTCTGACCGACTGACAAAATGTACAGTACACATTTTATGCCTTAGAAACCATCTTCTGCATGTAATCATAGTTCTCATGTCGATTCCCATAGGCCTGACATATGTGACACCATGATATACTAGCATAGCTCAACGGATTTGGGGCTCCTAATAACAACTGGTTCCGAAACGTCGGACATGTGTCCTTGGTATGTCCGTTTGCATGGCAACGGGTGCACTAAAGATCATCATGATATGCGTTGGCCTTTTTTATATCTTGTAGTTGGAGCGTCAAATTGGCCAACTGTGCTTGAATCTGGTTCATTCTAACCATAGATTCTCCCATTAGTGACACCTCCAATTTCATCGCAGTGTCCAGAGCCTTGCTCCGTGTCGCAATATTTTGATGCATTAGTGGTTTTCTGATATGTGGGACAAGAGTGATGATGGACCATTCCTTATGCTGAACATCACTCATCTAAAAAATGACTCTAGACATCAAGGTATTAAAGTGCTGGTCAAAGTCCCAAACTGTCTCATTAGGGAACTGTTTGATCTCCTTCAATTCAGTGATATATTGAGCCTCAGATTTTGGCTTCTTAAATTCTTCAAATTACCCCATTTGGATCTCATCCAATGTCTTCATGGTACCTCCCTGAGGGATCCGCATGAATCTCATGAACCATTCCAGCACATGACCCCTTAGAGTAGTGGCCAACTGACTTTTCTTAACATCATCATCGATAGTTTGTTGGACGGTCTAGATTGCCTCACATAAGAACTAGTACTGTTCTGGATCATTAGTTCCATTCCCATTGAACATTGGTAACTTCATTTCATTTCTCACCATTTTGGGCCTTCTTCCTCTTGTCGATGCTCTATTATTAGATTGTTGTTGAAATATTGGGCAAGTTGACTTAGAGTGTGTATTTTTTCCTGGCAGTGGAGTAGTGCATGGAGGCGCGAGCATGTTACTACTGGGGTTCGATCCTATTATCCTTCCGGGTGTAACCTAGGCCTAGTCATCCTCATCATCACAAAACATCCGCTTCGTTCCATGTGGTTGTTCTTCACGAAATTACACTTTGATCATGCAAGTACCTTCCCCTATCCTCTGCCTCTTCTCTCGAAACCTTGCTCCTCCCCTCATACAACCACTTGTTTCCTCAGTGACCTTCACATTCTCACCAGAGCTTAGGCCCATCTACCCCTTACCTTTTCATGCATCTCCCCCCTTTTGTCACGATGCCTACATCCTCTGCACACAAAAGTTCCACTACTCTTGGTCCATCTTTGGAATAACTTTTTCACAAACCAGTTTCTTAATGGACAGCTGCAGCGACAACAAGAATCTTCCTCGAGGTCCACTGAAGAAATCTCTTTCTGCTTCCCTAAAGGAATTATTGGTGTCGACTACAAACTCGGTGATGTATCCCTCTAAGCTACTATCTAACCACACTTCGACTACCCACGATGCCTTATTATTGGTTTCTTGTAACTCCTGGATTAACTTCACCATCTAAGATGTCAGTTCTCCTCCTTAAAATTTTGTCTTATTCTTACTGAACTTTTCCAGCCATTCCTGCAAGAGGATAGGAAATTCACAAAAGAACCATTCATGAGGACCGTCATGGATATACCTATCCATCTAGTGGCCCGTTGACAACTTCAGATTCTGATTTTCAGCTTCAGCAAACTCCTGCAGCTTTATGTCAAACCATCCTTCGATCTTTGGTTGAGTTGGATGCCAAAACATATCCTCCTCTTAGTATCAACTTAGGGTCCCGACAACAGAACCATTTGTTGGTGAAACCCACCAGCAAAGCCTCATTGATAGGGTTTCCCACTCTGTTTATTCCCACCCAACACAATCTCCCTGAGCACCAGCTCGGACAGGTTTTACCCTTCCCAGCAATGTATGCAAAGCAAACGAGGTCTCACTCGAGGCATTCAAGGAAGACCTGTCGGAACCGAGTTTCAGATAGTGGGGATAGAGGATATGGGGATCCAACATTGTAGTCGAATTTACACCATTTCCTCAACTTGTAGAGTGTATTCAGAACATATGCAAAGTGTATTCAGAACATATGCAATCATTATAGCAACATACAATTATCACCATATTACTACTACCGCGGCATTGTGCATAAAACATATCTACTCATAGTGTAATAGACAATCGCATAAAAACAAATCGCATCGATATAGCAAAAAAGAAGATCGTATCGATATAATAGAAAGAGACTAAATCACAACAACATTATACCAAAATAGGTAACAACATCATAACAGAACAAGTCACAACATCACAACAGATTAGATCACAAACAGTGATAACCGATGAGATTTGTGCAACAATTGCCATATGATATTAATCTTCCACAAAGGAATCACATTACACAATTCTTCTCCAAAATAGGAGACTGCATACATCTGGAAAACGTAGATACACAAGAAAATATTCACAAAACCAGATCGCACTAGATCTTATGCCCCAATTATCCTCTAATGCAATTCTCATATTCTTCGTCAGTACCATCTACTTGCAAAACCAGATCTATAAATAGGATTGCGCCATTACATTGAGGGTCCACTTATAACTAACCTATAACTGCTAAGGACCTATTACAACAAAACGTAGTCAAATAGCATAGAAGATATTCAAAGTTGTTATTCTTCCGCCCATCATGCTAATCTGGCCTTGTGCGGTATCACATGAGGTTGCACAGCTACCGCGATGCTGTGCAACTCACTCATCAAAACCCCTGCTAATAGTGAGGCAATAGTTTACACACCATTGATGCTCGGGGTAGGTTATGATGGAGCACTGTTCAAAGACAATAAGGTGGTCGAGGGTGCAGTAAATGGATCAGGCTCAGTGGTGGACTTGGGTAGAGGATCGAAGCCTTCAAGGTTTACAAGTTGTGTATCTCTATGGGAGGAGGAACAAGGTTCCATTACCTATTTCATTGGACCTCTTGAGCAATAGGTCTGCCCTACTCTAGGATGGGAAGGGTATTTTGGAACAGGCTTCAACAATGAGGCTGAATTTTAGGGCTGGGAGTAGGGGTGGTCATAAGAGGAACCATAAAAACTTGATTAAATCAAAGAGGGATGGATATAATTACATGGTTGGTGAGGACATTGTTCACGATCAAGTTCTAGATATGGCTAGCCGGACTCTGGTGGGGTGAGTCCTGGATGGAGTCTTCTCTCTACAGAATGTTGTACAGTGGGTGACAGGTAGCTGGTTGGAGCCCCTGGGCTCTATTCCAGAAGTGGTAGCCCTTACCAAAGGGTGGTTTGCGTTTAAATTTATGAAACTAGAACATATTCATTGGGTTTTAACCCACAATTGGACGTTGGATCATTCACCTCTGCTTCTCAAACCTTGGATCCCGCTTTTCGATGCTAGTAGCAAAGGAGTTGATATTGTGCCATTGTGGGTGCTAATTCCAGGGATCCCACTTCAATACTAGATGGAGGAACATTTAAAAACATTGGGAACATTCTAGGGATTTTTTTATAACTAGACCTCTCCTTCCTGGAGTCTAAACAGTGGATGTTTTCCATAATATTGGTCTGCCGCGAATGTTTGAGAAGGGCTAGTGGAAGACATGATGTTGTGTTGGGGGGCTTATGTTGTTAAGCAGAATTTGAAATATGAAAATGTCCCTTTTTGTTGCAGGAGTTGTCATTCTTATGGGAACCCGATCTCATATTGCAAGATCTTAGTCTGAACCCTTAATTGTCATCGACACCAGTAGGGAGAAAAGGATGCTGGGGTGGAAGAGGGATTTACAGAACTTCCTTCTACTCTACCCTCAGTGCTTATGGACCCTATTTGTGCTGAGGTGGATTATAGAATTCAAGAGGAGGAGGAGTCGGTTCCATTGCCGGACGTGGAGGTGGGAAGACCAGTCGACGTCCATATTCCCTTCTCGGGTATTTCCTCTTTCTTACTTTACCCTTCATTAAATCTATTTGAAAATATTGTTACTCTTTCTAGTTTGGATTTGGTGGAGGGTTTAAAAAATTTGACTATCTCATCTTCGCTCACATCAAACACTTTACCCATGTTTGCTGCTTCTTTGGTGGAGTCCCCCCTTCCTGCTGAACTTGACCCTATTATCAGTGATTTTAAATCTCCTATGTCCCCTTTGGACTGGTCTGATTCTGGTTATTTCCTCTAGTGTTGCTCCAAGATGGCCTCTCGAGGTTTGGGAAAAGATACGGACATGGATTCTAAGGGGAGAGGAAGTAAATTCTTTTTTCCAAGGCACAATCAAAAGCAAAAAAAGGATCTCTTGGAAGGGAAACAACATTGTATTGAGAGGGCGCTTTGAGCACTGCAAGCCTAGAAGAAGGGTCATAGATGAAACTTATGTCCTTTAACTATCAGGGTCTAGCTTATCCCCATAAAAGATCAACACTAAAGAGGGTGGTTGTTTTGGAACACACTGATATTTTGTTGTTACAAGAAATTGTCAAGGGGGTCGGCAATAAGATGGAATGAAAGAATTGTCAAGGCTTTGAACCCATGGGGTATGGAATTGATTTGATGGGATTTTATTGTTTTTAATATTTATGGTCTGTATCTAAATAGGATCCCCTTCTGGGATGGCATATTTAAGAAAGCCCAACAATGCAGAAATATAATACATTCGAACATCTTAGCTTCAATTAAAGAGGTTCTAAACTCTTTTGTTTCATTTTCATGCCGACATGTTTACACAGATCACAACAAAGAGGTGGACAAAGCCTCGAAGGAGGGGTTGCAAATGGCTTTGGGGATTTATAAGATAAGATACCATGTAGAGGGAAGCATGCAAGAATATTACGGTAGACCATTTAAAAAATGAGCAACATTCTATATTTTATTATAGTTTTACAAAAAAAAATCTTATATTTACTAGATACAAAACAAGATATATATTTTTCACAGAGGATTGTTCTTGAACAATTTGCAGTTATTTATGTTTTGAACAGGTTGCTAAATTTTTTCAAAGACAACATCTTTTTTATATCTTGAACATTGCAACATACTTACGATAGCAATATTGATTTTTATTGTTTTTTTCTATGGTGTGGGGCATGTTGAAGACTTTTAGAGTCTTTTTCTAAATGAGATATCAACTGATCAGAAATACACATTTTTGTGTATGTACATAATGTTATGTAACTTTGGATTGCAATTTTCAATAAATAATAAAGATGTTTATGCAACATATCAACATTTCAGATATAAAGTCATCTTTTTTGACATTCTCATGGGAATAATGTTGATTTATGATAAGTATTATTTTCTAAGTAAATAATGCTAATTAATGTTGACTATTGTTAATTAAATATGGCTAATAATAACCAATATTGATTAACATGACTACGGTTTCTAGAATGTTGACTATGTTTACTAATATTGAAGAGTGTTGAATAATGGTATGTTGCATTATGAATAATTATAACTATAGTAGTAATTATTATTATTATATTATAAGATTAGTATTTATTAGGTTTAGTTATTCTAATCTATGTTTTATTATGTTTTATGAAGGTAAAGTGATATTGTAACATTATAATGTTATTTCATAATCTTATGCTCGATTAAAAAAAACAAATAAGGTTATGTTGCATTTTCATGTTTTAAGAAATAAAAGAGGGTTGTGTCATATTGTGATATTGGCTAATGTCAACTTATTTATTGTGAGTAATGTAACATTATGTTGACTAAGAGATGATTATCGTGGGTAATGTTGATTTAATTTGAGTCATGTTTGACAAGATGACTAAATTTGACTTTAGTTACTTATTATATTGACCATGTTAAATACGGTCGGATTACAATGGCTAGTTTGTTGACCAACCTTAACTAATATTGAAGAATTTGACTAATGCTCACCAACTTTACTTATGTTCATTAATGCATACTATGTTTATTGATGCTGTCTACTTAAATAATAATGTTGATTAAGGAAAACTAATTTCATGTCACATTTCTGATATTCTTTGTGTGGTTCACTTAGGTTTGACCCTACTTACGTCCATAGAATAGGTCTAGGCGGGCCCACCCGAAGGGGCCTCACACCTTTCAGCTTAACGCAATCCTAACCCCAAGAGCATCGAGGAGATTGGAACCCGCGACCTCATATAGCAGAGATCATAGAAATTTTGATTAATTATGATCTTTGTTTACTAATGACAACTAATATTTACTAAAACTATCTAAACTTGACTATGTTCATCGAGTTTACAAATATTGATTCATGTATATCTATTAATATTGGAAAATATTTTCTAATGTTTACTAATGCTCATTATTTTCACTAAGTTTATAAATAATGAGAATTAGTGAACACATTCAACATCATCGTCATCATCATCATCATCATCGTCATCATCATCAACAACATCATCATCAACACCATCATCAACATCATCATCCTCATCATCAATCTCATCACAATCATCGTTATCACCATCATCATCATCATCGTCATACCTATAAAGACATACAACATTTGGCATCATTGGTTTGGCAATGTTTTCAGATTATTTATCATGTCATAGGACATCATCATCATCATCACCATCTTCATCATAATATTAATCATCCTCATCATCACCATATTCACCATCATCTTTGTCATCACCCTCTTCCTCGTCAATATCTTCATCATCATCAATTTTTTCATCATCATCAT
Source organism: Pseudotsuga menziesii (assembly GCA_001517045.1). NCBI lineage: Eukaryota > Viridiplantae > Streptophyta > Pinopsida > Pinales > Pinaceae > Pseudotsuga > Pseudotsuga menziesii. The sequence goes on from LPNX010220146.1 coordinate 58,508, forward strand.
CATCGTCGTCATCATCACTATCATCATCATCATCATCATCACCATCATCATCATCATCATCATAATCATAATCATCTTCATCATCATCTTCGCCATCACATATTCCTCATCAAGATCTTCATAATCATCAACTTCTTCTTCACCATCATCATCATTAATGAATGAATGGTTTAATGAATGTTTTTTTCAGCTATTGAATGAATGGGTTAATGAATGATTTAATGAATGGTTGAATGAAAATTTTTCTTAGCTATTGAATGAATGAACTTGCACTAAATTTTTATTTGAAAGTAGATGCATTGGGTTAGGGTAATTGAGAGTGATGTGACCGGTGGGGATAAAAGCTTCCACCTTCAGGTGGTTGGTTCTGTTTAGTAGAGAATATTAAATTATTATCAAAATACAGAGGATCTGAATGAATGGTAAGGGATTATACATTACAATTAGTTATTTCTATAATTGTAGTGTTTAAATTTTACTATTTCTATTTGACTCATCCATTGGAACTTGTTACATACAGCCTTGGGAAACAGGAAAAATAGGCGTTCAGATGTGATCGATGGCCTTATATACATAGTGTTGTGTTTCTCCATGTTTCCTCAGGTGATCTCTTATTACCAATTATTTTACTTGAATATTAATGTAATTTACATTGTTAAATTAAAAATGTTCATCAACCGTAAAATGTTCATTATTATTGTTGTTTTTATTCATTGAGACAAACTACTCAAACTGTATTTTTTAGCTTCATTTTGTTATTTCCATAAACATGCAAACATTTATTTCATGGGACCTAACATGGAATGATTGCAACAAGAAAATATTTGTACTATGTTGAAAGATGTTTTGAAAGGTAAATCAAAAGAAGACAGTGCCAAGCTCCACAAATCAAGGTAAGTTGTACCAAAAAATTATAATTAGTATCACCAACATAGCTTTGTTGCAAGTACGTTTTGAAAAAATACTCAGGGAATATATAATTGATCTTGCCTCCCTCACATTTTATTCATCAATCAAAACTTGAAGAATCGAGTTGCTAAGTTCACAAGGATATAGGCCCCATTCATGAGCCAATGGTTCCATGAGCCAAAGGAAAAACTCTTGTGGCTGCCATTAATGCCCTGTTGTTTCCCTTAGTTCTAGATTTTCTCATACTTGATCAAGAAAAGGTCAATATCATATGCCATGATTCACCTTCGACTCTCAATTTCCCTTTAGAATTTATCTAGAGTCTAAGATCAATTGTGTCACCTTAAGTGCTAAAACATTTTATAAGCTTTCTCATCTCTACTATTGTCCTTCAATATAGATATACATGAAAATGGCGAATATGGTACTGCTATAGTTCTTATTATATTAGGGAGGTTGGAAGTAGATGACAACCCAAAGTATATCATATTTAAAACACCCTTGGAAAATGTTGTATAAGTGTGGTGAAGAAGTTGCTCTCGAATTGAGATGGTTGTATAAAGTCATAGATGATTTTAATCACATCCATAGGTATATCTAAAACCAAAAATTCATAATAATGAACTATCTTATGAGTAGAGTTTACTTCATACTTGTTCCGTTCAATGAAATTGAAGCAAATTCTTTGTGGAAATGAAAATATACATGTCACCATTTGCCACATTTTCTAGCAATTATAAACCTTTTATGTCAAGCTTACCTTCCTTCATTAGCTATCAATAACCATTAACATTGTTTTGTCCCCTAAAATGAACTGACTCAAAGACAAGATTCACCTCGTGCCTTAATGTTCCATATCTCATGAATCCAAATTTCTGTCCATCTCTATATAGTTCTCTAGTTGCAGTGCTAGTTGCATAGCTCACGAATCTAAGTTTTGTCCACCTCTATATATATTTCTCCTTAAGACAAATATGTCCTCTTATGAATAAAATATGGCATTTCACCCACATCGTCAAGGGAATCATGAGAATAATCCATTATGTCATTTTCCTTGTCCATTCATTAATAGACCCAATCACATAGAAACATTAACAACAAATTTGAAGTTGCTTGAGTGGTACTAATGTGAAGAGGATGTGTTTCCTCCTAGGTCATGATCTAGTTGGAATCATTTTTTTTCTCCAGGTAATGAGTGCAGGGAGAAGATGATAACAAAAGTTTGAGGCCCATTCCCACACCAACGTAGAAAAAGGGTAGAAATGGACCAGAGTCTCTTCCCGATGACAGAAAAGGAACTTGTGTTGAATCACTAGTAGATACTTAAGGCATCAGACAAGAGGAAGGATTCCGAAAATAAAGGAGAAAGCAAATAAATTTTTCTTGGTACAATTTACATCTAGTTTGGAGGAGTGGTTTTGACATTATGAACCTCCTTAGTACTATATTTCCAGAAGAATGAATCTTTGTATTGAATGATGAATCTTATATGTATTGTCAATTGAATCTTGAATAATTGATTGAATGAAAACAACCATTACTAATTATTATAGGGTTTAATTTTTAATGATCATATATTATAGTTTATTGTTCTAAATTGACAATTATAGATAATTCTGAATACAAACATACATACTTACTTAGGGCATGTCTATTCTTTTTCAAAGAGGATGACCATGCAGTCCATAAGTTGTTTTTTCAAATTATGATTCTAGCTATTCCAACATTTATGAATGAAAGACCCAAAAATATCTAATTCCTTCTCATTCAAGTGGTTCAAGAACAATTTCTCTCAAGCGCTTTATGATGAGGTATTTTGTCTTCTCTCTCACTCTTTCCATCACAACTTTGGCATAAAGATCCAAACAAATTTTTTTCCTTCAATGGGGCCATGAGAAGGACTAGATCATTGATGAACTACACATTTAAATATTCTCTCCAATGAAGAAAGGTGCCTTGGATTTGGATATGCATAAAGAAGCATTTAGAATATTTCTAAATGCAACTACTCAAATAACATTCAAGGATCTAAATGACATCCTTTTATATTTGATACTTGTTGAGGAATCCCTTCATTTAATTTGTTATGCTATTAGGAGTATATCTATACCATCAAATTCACCTGTGACTCACACCTGGCCTAATTTGAACCTACTCAGAAGTGTTTTGATCCAAAGTGTTTGTGTTAATACAAGCATTTTCACCACATTGCTTACTGCTAGGACACACTCTTGTGGGTTGTGAAAGGACATCATTCTCCGATGTAATGTTGAAGTATATATTTTATGAGAGATGACCATTATCACAAACCGTAGTTGATACATTCATGAATATTTCTTGTATTGGTTAGTAAAAAAAATTGCAAATACCATCTAGGTGAGCACAGATAGGGTGAACATGACTAGTTTTCCTTGCCCAATTAAGAATTTCAAGGTTGTAATAAGGTTTATCTAAATTACCATTTAATAAAGCTTGCTTGTTTAGGTTGAAGGGTTATGGATAATATATTCTTGATTTGATTAGCCATAGAATTAATGAATACTTGAATATTGAGAATGTAACGAGCCTCCAATTGCTTTCCCAATGTGTCCTTTTTCATCGTTCGAGGCGTTAACATGATCAAACATTCATTCACATTCCCTCTATAAGAGTGCCATGTTTAAAATTCCTCTTGACACATCCAAAGAATATATCTTCAATAAAAATCACATGACCAAGTAAATTTCAAGTCAATCTAGGCTTAGTGACTTACCGTTTAGCCATGTCTTGTAGAGCTTGCAACAACTCATGCTATGCAACGACCATGACAAGAAGACATTCTTACTAATGAACTTCTTTGCGGCATCACAATCAACATCAATGCCTAGAACTAAAATGTTTTTGAAATAGAACCTAAAGCATGTTTTTCATGCAATCGTGGTCTTCAATCTGACTCCATTATGCTCTTTGACTATTAAAATCCACTAAATGAACCATTTTTTCTTTAAATACCATAAATACATTTTTAGATTTGTTCCCCTCTTTAATTTTTTATTAGTAATATTTGCAACTATTTACAAATGAAATGCATTATGTATGTAATGGAAAAAACAAGCCTTATTAACTTAATGGAGATCCTAGTAGATGTCTATCGATGTGGCTATATGTGCCACTATCTTCTACAAGTACAATTTATTATCGAGTTTACTTTGTTGGGTTGTCTTCACAATTTAGATGGATTGCAAACTTGTTTGCAACCAACTGTCCATTTAAGGAGCTAAACTTGAGCTCAATATTAATGTAGAAGCAAGATCATGGATAGTAATTGGAGGGCTTGTTTACTCTCTCAAAATAAGATATAATCTGCATCTGGAAGATTACTAAAGGTGATTCAATTACTTGAGTTCATGGATATTAATGTTTTTTGTATTTCTTCTATCTTGGTTTTTATTATGCTTGCTTTGTATTGAACTAAACATTAATCTATCTTGTTCCAATTGACTAGGGAAATTTTGTCATTTCAGGGTATTTTGGATTAGATATGAAAAATATTGTCAAGGATGCCTTAAATATGGGACCACTTATAGAAGCCTTATGGAAATGCATTGACATTGCTAACTTAAAAAAGGAGGACACGAGGTTAGTTATGTTCTAGGTTAGAACATTTGGAAATGAATTTGTATGCCCAAATAGTTTATCTTTCTTTCATTAAATTTATCCCTCCTAGCAATAGGATTGATAAATTAGCTCCCATAATATTCTAGTTTTTTATAAATGTGTTTCTTTTCCTTCAATATTTTAAGAAATAATTGCAAGAAATAAGACCTTCAGTTTCCCAAAATTAAGTCAAAATCTATGAAGAGTGGAATCAACAATTTGTTATCCTTTTAGTGTAGTTTCTAGATTAAGAAATTCTGTAAGGATTTGTTTTTGGTCATATTCTTGTAAGAAACCATATTTTCAATTATTCATAGCACTCCTCTTTTGTTACTTTATGGAGTCCAAAATTTTTAGAGAATAATAGATATTTTAGAACAAAATATCTTGGATTGATCTAACATGTTTGACTGCCACTAGGAAGTGTTCCTAGAGTTGGGCACCTCAAATGTATTTCAATTTTATAAATTGAGTCTCTAATTGTACTGAATTGCACTGACCAACTTTGACCCTCGATGCTAAAGAGTGTATTGGAAATGCAATATCTCCTACTAATCGGCACTTGGAATCAATTGTTATAATAAAAGGGGTGATGGGAAAAATGGATTCAATAAAAAATGATGTTAGGGATTTCAACAAGGAAGTATGCATAAGAAAAACTGTGATATCCATCAAATATTTATAATCAAAGGATGTTAGTTCAAACATATATGGGAATGGTTTCTTGCAATTTCTCTTATGTGTAATTGTATCATATTGGTTTGTGGTCTTCCTTTTGAAGTGGACCTATATTGAGATAGTCAAACCATGTTCCCATATTCTCTCTCTGATTAGAAAATCAAAATTAAATTATTACTATGTTTTAAAATGAAACCACAACATGTAATCTACTTAGTCAACATCATGAAAATATATCATGCAATGTATTTATACACTATCTTCAAACATTTGAAATGACATGTACACATGTAAGGTGTGATTGCAACACTATAATAACAAACAACAATGCATATGCCTAATGTCTAGCTAAGGAATGCGACAATGAAAACATTTTATTTTCAATGAAGAATTCCAACACCTGATATTCCAGAGAATCAAGTCATCACCAAGAATATTTCCATTCAACCAATACATAGTCAAAGTCGGATCCCAAGGAGAAAGTGTCACAAAGCAATATTTGAACTCGGATAGGGAGGATAACAACATTCCTCCCAACCACCTGATCTACACTCATTTGAAATGACACTAAGATCTTGACAGTGTTGATTTCAAAGAATGCACTTTTTTTATTTAGTCAAATACCCTATTATTCTTTGGGAGTGCTCGTAAAAAAGGTTTTTCATTTTAGATAGTAAAATAAAGTATTTGTTTGTTGTAATTTGCATGGTGTCTAGTTATGCACTTAGGAAATTACTCTCACTTATGAATACCCACATTTGCAATTTATGGACTCAAGAAATCACTTGCACTTATGAATACCTACACTTTTTAGTTATAAACAAGAAATTACTTGCACTTTTTGGTGATTTTTTAAGAAAATTAATATTATCATACAAAATCTGGGTGGTCGTTTTTGAAAAAAAAAATTAGTCAATAGGCTTGGCTACTCTTTTACTTACTTATGGACTGTAAGAATCCTAAAATGGATTCTATGTTTTTGTTTGATATGAAATTGGAGGTAATTCTCTGAAAAAAATGATAAAAGGATGTTAGGATCTACTAGATTGATTATGTATTTTCTAGTTAGATGTTCATATAAACAAATACATTTAACTTCTAAAATTCATGTTTACTTCTAAAATCAAAGTTTCCAAGATTTTGTAGTTGCATGTATTGAGGGATTTTCTCATACTTTGAATGCCTTCGACCTCTGATACTACATAAGGGAAGAGAGTTCTTTCTATATGGCTCCTTAGTTCCTTTCACACTTTGATACCATCTCAAAAAATATATAAAGTTGAAATTTTTTGATCCATCAATCCTATCAGTATAGCAAAACATAATCACCATACTTTTGTGTCTGCAATTTGGTTTCATTGCTTGCATTTCTTTTCCCCATTAAAACAGGGACCTAAGAAAGAAGTTGTGTCTCTACTTCAAATACCCCTAGTACAATCGAGATCTCTAAACACTAGTAGCATTTCTTATGGTATTAGGTAGATCCCAAAAATAGATTATTTTACAAAGAATTTTGAATAGCATGTTTTTTGGATTCCTACTTACTTTTCACTCAATTTGAAGGCATTTTTATTGCTTAAGGGCGCTGGAGTTGAGAGGAATTAGTCCTTCTACATTTTCCAATTAATTAGTACTTTTCACTCAATCTGAAGGCATTTTTATTACTTAAGGGAACTGGAGTTGAGAGTAATTAGTCCTTCTATAGTCCTACAGAGAAAAAGTGCCATTTTTTTATATAAATTTAAATGGGGTCATTGGTTATATAACATTCCCAGAGTGTAATTTCTCATCAGATATCCATCCAATATAAAGACTATGCTACACTATCAATGCAATACTTGTCATATATCCTACTAGCCGAAAGGCAGACTCGTTGGCTTTGTTAGCTTTAAATGGTGACAAAAGGTCATCAGATATCCATCAAATATGATGACTATGCTAAACTATCAACGCCTACAGTCCATCGGTGATCCGACGGGTCATAAGGAGATACGTGGGATTCTTTAGTGGAGTGATTTGTTTCCCATTCGACAATGATGAAGGAGAGGTTGTGTTATAACCACCAGATTTGGAGTGCCATTGGACGTCGAATTTGCACCAAAGATGAAGGATAGGTCATGGCATAACCAGTGGATATGGGGTTCGATTGGACATCGAATATTCAACAACGTCGTGTCAGAATTCCAATGCATGTATTTCACCATTGGAATTGATGTGAAATTCCATCGACGTTTTAAAATAAAGAAAATTGTTGTATTGTCGACATCAACATGTCGAAAATTAGACATTGGGGCCGTCATAATTTGTGGTCAAATTTACTTGTGCTATATTTTTCATATATAATCTGTAGCATTTTTTATTTCATCTATTTTTTATCAGTATTCTGACATAGTATCACTCTTATAATGATAATTATGATTCTCGCATGGTATCATATTTTCTAACTATTTACATGTTATTGCTAAACTTTTTTTGTGTTTAAAAGAAATATATGTTCTCTATCTTTCATGTATCATGTCATGTGTTTTTTTTATGGGATTATCATGTTAAATACATGATTTATATTTGGAATTTGTTTGTGCATATTATATCGATGTTTACTTCAGTTTTTCCATAGGGTTATTTGTAAATAGTTCCAGGCCAACTTGGTCTTGCTGATCCTTCCTATCTTAAGCATATTGATGTTATTACCTCTGTCATTCAACATTGGTTTTCTATAAAGATTATCCTCAATAGTATAAATGTTCAAAACTTTTTTCACTTTATCAAAGATGGTTGAACTTGTAATTAAGAAGGAATGTAATGTAAACAATACCATATGATATCACCTTTTTCTAGCTATAAGGTAATGAAAGGAATGCACATTTTCTTTTATTAGTCATCATGTTTTTTTTTGGACACAAGTTTTGATTGATAAACTATCTAATCAATGGTATTTTATTCATGATGTAATCATCAGCAGGGCTATTTAGTTATGGATATTTTCTATTGGAAACATTTCCATTGTTTAGACAATTGGGGTTCTTGTATTCGATATGAGGTCTGTTGCAGTGTTTCTGTATCTGTTATCTCGGTTATGATGAATTTTTGTTGCCAACAGTTTACATTGTATTAGTCATTTGAGGTTTCTGTACACTATTGTTGTGTTCTGCAAGAATTATTATACATTTTCGTTCCACTGCAATTTTATGATTAAGTGAGAAGCAATTGGTATATTCATATACTCCATGATCTTGAGGGGATGTGTTCCTATTATTATCTTATGGGTTATTCTAAAATTTATCATCAAGGGGTATGCCAATGTAATCCCACCTTCATCCATTTGTATTTCTTCTCCCTATTCATCAATAAGGGGGATTGCTGGATTATGTAATGGTGAATTTTGAGGTATTGTTCTTGTGTAATGATCATTTATATCAAAGAATGAATAAATAAATTTAATATTATAAATGTATTTATCCCAATTTCATCATGTAATAAATTCTATTATGACCATTCTTTATATAAGATATGCGGTAAATAATTTATCCCATGTGTATTATGGGATGTACATATTCCATAGCTCTAGTTATATAATAGAGGCGAAGGAGACACTTTGGGTATGTTGGGGAAACACACATTGATGTGATGCTTATATGTGGAGCTCAAGTGTAATATTTTATATTTATGAAGAATAAGAAGAATATAATTTTATGTGGATGTTTCCCCTTTTGGGGTTTTACCACGTATATCTAGTGTAGCATTTCATTTCTCTCATCTCTTTCTTACATACTTTGATTATTTTTGCTTGTATGATAGAATGCTATACTAGTAGATTTTTTCTATTGATTTGCATGTTAGAAAACGTTTTATTGTATTTTCATGCATATAATATTCTAAAAGGTGTGAACACATAATTTAATCCCATATATGAAATTGATACCTACTAGGAAGCCAACAAGAAACACTATAATATATATGTGAATCTTGAATAATCATAATCACAATAATAATTATTTTAGAAAATGCAATATCATTTTTCTAGTAGAATAATAATTTACGTCTTAGGATACACAAAAATAATTTATCAAAGTTCTTTCTTAAATCCCCATATTAAAGAGAATTCCAATATATCTCACCATTACACGAGAATAAGTGAATGTCCAAGAAATTACAATGCAATTAGGAAGATCATCAACACCAACTAGCTACTATTTAGTCTAATGATCATTGATATTTCACAAAGGATGAAAAAGAGATAAGTTTCCATGAGGTATAATTTCCTAATTAAATGGTGGAGAATAATGTGTAGAGTGTACTATTTACCGTATGAAAATATGAGGTGTAAGATATTAAGGTATTGAACATACACTCACACTTCAAACCAAATCTCAAACAAGAAAATATATTTGTAATGAAGGTCTAATTAGTTCAATCATATTCTTTATAAAAATAAATTTTAAGGAAGATACCTTGTTTTCCATATTCTTTTCCTAACCCCAAGGCATCCCAACAAAAAATCACTATATCTAGAATAAATCACCCCATAACAAGACCTACTTTCTCCTTATTCACAATATTCCTAGCAAAAACTCTCACCTACAATGTCATTTCCTTAGCCATGATTTTGTAGCCAACACTCAATAAATTTATTGGTATCCATCCCTAATGGTGTCCTTAATATCATTCTTTAGAATGATCTTCATAAACCCCTATCAAAATACTCTAAAGTTAGGAGTCTAAAGTCATCTCTAATGGTATTCTACATAACCTTGTAAAATTGACAAAGTATTCCATTACTCCCTTGATATTTTTCATTCTTCATACTGCTAAGTGCTACAAGTAATTCATCCTTTATGAAATGCTTATTTAATCTATCAGAGTTAAGATACCTTGTATGGAAAAAAAAATTGGTAATCATTTATAGTAGAAACTCTACCCTCTGCCAATGCATAAGGAGAATTAAGTATTCTAAAAATGATGACCAAACATACATTGGATATTAGAGCAATCACACTCAAGTGAACCATATTCTCTACGAAGGCCAAGTCGTCTATCATGGTTACTTCCTTCTATAAAATTCCATACAAGAACTTGGATCCATTGTGTCCCTCTTGAATGCATTGAACCCTAGCATAAAACCTCACATATTTGGAAATATAGTCCTCACTATGTGCTGCAAACCTCATATGCACTACATCCTTTTGGAGGAGAGTGTTACGGAGGTTCTCCTCAAGGATATTGACCTATTAAAACTTCATACATTTAGTTATTATTACTAATATCTTTATTTTTTATTTAGGAAGTGTTAAATAAAAAATTATATATAAAGAGATAGAGAGAGCAAGGTAATATTAGTTTTCTCTTATATGTTGTTTCAATTTAAAAGACTAAACATAAAAAATCAAACTTCAAATTTAAAAGAAATGAATAATCTATGATCGAGATAATTTGAAAATATTCAAAATGATTAAATGTTAAAAAAACTATAAATTTTATGCAGAATCATTAAGGTTACTTCTAAATTTCTATAGGTGGGTTCTTGGAAATTCTATCATTTAATGTGAAAACAAGCATAAAAGATACTTCGATTTGATTTGGTGTATTTTCATTCCATTGTTAAGAAGAAGGCTTTTGAAATATTAAACAAAAACATTATTTTAAGACTTCTGTATACAGGTTAACTTCTAAGTCTTGGTTTTCGAGTGTGTATAATTTTTCTCTTTGAGGGAAGGGTTGTAAGCCCATGTTTTGTAAATGAAAATGGTTTTGTGGGCATTTAGAATGGTAATATGTTTTATTTTTGTGAACAAAGGATAAGACGGACTAGATGTGAGAAAGTGAAGAAAATATTTCTCGAGTTCATTGTGAACTTAAAAATCAAATTTGATGATGAGCACCGTTGGTGCAATATTCAAGAAGGTTTTTAGGACTTATGATTAGTTTATTAAATGAAAAAAAGATCTAACATTTGAGGGATTGTCAAGAAAAAATATAAGGAGGGAGAAGGGGATGGTGAGAAGGATTTTGATGCACTAGGTTTAGAGATAGAGGACAAAATGTATATAATATTATATTAAATGTATTAGCAAATTTACCTACTAGAAATCATCTCAAAATAATAAACAAAAAAATTTATACTCACATTGATAAATGAAACTAACAAAGTTAAATATAAAATTTTAACGATGATAAATAAAACTATTTAAAAATTCGAAAATAGTGTTTTCACAACAATACATGAAACCACTTACAAATATTAGTAATGTAGTAATTTTCCATTCACTATGATGTAAATCGTTATGTGAGCATAATTTCTACTACTATATTGTAAGTCACTACGTTTTAATTCCAAGGTTGTTAAGTCACTTGTTATAAAAATTCACATGTGGTAAGACTAGAATAATGGAAAACTATAAAATTGGTCACATAAAGAGTTAGATTATGACACCCTTAATTACATCATATTTTTAATATGGAAAAAATGAGATAAATTGGTCACATAACATGAAAAACATCTCTTTTGTAACTTTTAAAGAAAAAAACAACATAAATTTAGTCACCAACTCCCTATGTTCTAGTAGTGATAATGTTTCACTTTTAATTACAATAATTATGATTGTACTTAAGTCCATACATTGAATTTCCATCTCGTACTTTGTATGATGTGTCTAATCCTCAAATGCCAAGAATTAAGCCTTATAAACACCTATAAACATGACAAATCATTTCAGAGTCAATACTCAACCTATAGTAAACAATCATCTACAATCTCTAACTCTCATTATCCTTTAAGATGACTTACAATTTAGTTTTTCAACCAGTCATTTCCACAATTATAATTAATAAATTTTCCTCTTAGATATGTCAACACTTCGTGACATGCAAGTCAATGCTCCAAAACCACCCATTATACATGTCTACAATGATTGTGATAAATATTTTCTCGGGAAGATGGAAACTAAGAAAAAAGAAACGTGGAAAACTAAGAAAAAATCAACCTTTCTCATTAATCTGATTTAAATTATTGTGGAAGCATTAAAATACCATGGTAAATAGTATAGTCCAAGAGATCAATGTGAACATACAACTGAGTGCAGGTCAATGCTCCAAAACCACCCGTTATACATGTCTACAATGATTGTTATAATAATTTTCTCGGGCAGATGGAAAACTAAGAAAAATCGACCTTTCTCCTTAATCTGATTTAAATTATTGTGGAAGCATTAAAACACCATGGTAAATAATATAGTCCAAGAGAACAATGTGAACCTACAACATTCACTCACTTCTTGAAGTTATTGGAGATGTCATTTTTCTTATTCATGGAATATTAATATATATAATTTGGATGTAGGTGATCAAATATGTACATAACTATACATGATACTAAAGCGAGGCACTAAATAATCTATGTCCTACTTTCTACACGTTATGGAAAGATATAGCATTTGTAAATAATTCAAATAAGTGAATCAAATAATTCAAATAAAAACTCAAAACACTATATGGTTATATATCAACAATATATGACATACTTTATATTTTACCATGTAGGAAATATAGTAAGTCTTTATCTCATTTTTTTACTTATAAACTGATATCTCATACATTTGAGTTTACATTATAATTTCTCCAATAAATTCGATATGCTTCTATTTATATTATCCCTTATATACACTATAATTTGTTCAATATTTCATAAGACTTAAACCTAACAAAATAATATATGTATGTTTAAACCCAACCAATGATGCTTGGAAATTGGAAATTCCATGCACTTGGTTGTTTTATAAACATAATATTATATTTGTTGTCATGATCCTAAAATATTTTCATTCCTTCTCTATCTATGCATAACACAATTGTACTGTTCATGTATATGCACAAAACAATTATACATATGTGGGAGAAAATATGAAGCTCTGCGATGACACATGCGGACGGTAACGTAGTGCAAGTGGGGATGCTCTTGCATTTCTTCTCTAATTTTTTATAAACATTTTGACCACACAGGGTCACGCAGCTGAAGGGTCTCGTCGCCGGTACATGATCGAGGGGAAATTAATATCAAAATAATTATCATGTACATTGACGAAGTGGATTATGATGCAGAAACCTCGGAAGGCTCGATCTTTTGCACAAAACATGAGGTACCCCGTATGCAAGTGGAGGTACAGGAGGACATCATGGCACATGAGAAGGTACGATTGCCCGAAACAATGGACCGAAGACACACGCAAAAACTTTATGGGATTGACACCAGTAAGGCACAACCACATCAGGAAAATTCGTGGAAGAGTAAGGGGATATGACCAAAAAAGAAACAATTGAACTAATAGTAGGTAAAGGAATACAACTCAAAAAAATTATGGAATGCCTGAATTTGGCTCTCGTAGGGAGATGGTAGGGAGATTTTGTGGGAAGGTGACAAGAAGAGAGACTTTGGTAAGGTGGATAGAGTTAAACTGGAGCATCTACCTGGGCTACACACCGGAACTTCACTTACTCCCGAGAGATTGGTTTTTGGTCAAACAAGGAGGACGATAAAAGAACGAATGCAGAAAAACTGACAATGGGGGTCCTCGGGTCTCATCCTGAAGAAGTGGAAGATGGATTTTAATGCAAGGAAGGAACCACATAACCTACAACATGTATAGGTGATATTACAAGGACTACCAATGGTATTCTAGAAGGAAAAGATACTGGAAGAAATCGGGAACAAACTTGGAAAATTTTTGGTTTTAGAGGAGAATTGAGAAACTCAAATCGATCGCAGATGTGCCATAATTTTAGTAGAAATGGACATGAGATAAGGTTTGTATGAATAAATTATAATTGTAATGCACAAAAGTGTATGGACACATAAAATAGATTATTGGAAGCTATTGTTCTGCTATTACAATTATACAAATTTTGGGCATATATAGAAGGATTGCACAGTACAAAATACAAAAAAATGTTTAAGAAAGATATGGGTTAGAAAAAACTGACATGAAAAAAGGGAAGAATCGGTCACTGGATGATGCAACAGTCACAATAATGGACAAACAAAAGAGTCAACCTAACATCATAGTCGAAACTGGGCCACCAACTTCCATATTTACATATCATATAAAGAATGTACAAATACTAAAAACTCTGGTTAATGGACTATTTTATTTAAAAAAATGAAGATAAAAAACAAGAAGAAACATTGACTTAAAATTCTAAATTAAGTACCTCAAATGCTCTAAAAAAGGTAGTAATGAGGAAGGAATATGATCCAAGATCGAAGAGCTCACAAATAGAAGAAGATGAGTGTGTATCTAGAGGGGGACTAGCTCTAAACATTATCCATAAAACACAGCATGACAGCAAATCCCTTCTCTCGAAGGCACAAAAACAAGTAGATTTGGACATAAAATAAGGAAAGCAGACAACTATCAAATGGAATCTTAGAGTGGAAAAGACCCTCGAAAAGGGCTCCTAAAGTTGATACTTTATTTCAATATAAGGGGACTAGGGGGGGCCTCAAAAAAATATTCCCTCAAGAGGATGATAAGCATTATAAATCCTTCTTTAATTCTAATCCAAGAAGTAATGAAGCAATGATGGAAGGGAAAAAAGCAGAAGAAGAAATCAATGAGTGTGTAAATACAGGAAAATGGAAAGTATTAGTGCATAAGGACACTCCGTGGGTATTCTCACGGAATGGAGTCCTCTAGTGGAATTGAAATCAGTATCACGGTACGATTTCGTGCTGGAGACCAAACTAAAATATGGGGAGACATGGTTATATTACACAATTTTAATTATTTATGGACCATTCTATAAGAAAAAGGCTTTATGGGAGAACTTCGAGAAAACAAGCGCGATGAAGAAATAAAATCTGATCATGGGAGGAAATTTAAACCTAACTCTCACGATGAGCAAAGTATGGGGGAAATGCAAGACAAGACACTATGAGCAATTTTTTCACCATACTTTTTGAACAACAATGTTTGGTTGATATCGTGCCATTGAAAGTGGAACAAACATGGATAAATAAGAGGGGAGGAGGTTAGGAAATATCAAGAATGTTAGATTGATTTTCGATGGATGAGAATTTAGTTAATGACCAATTCTTTATTCAATCTACGAAAGAAACTTGAGGAATTTTGGATCACATGCCAATAGCCTTGATAGTAAAAATGATGAAAAAAACCTCCCAGCTCCCTTCAAATTTAAACCAACGTGGATGGAGGAGGATGAATACAAAACACATATTCTGAACTCTTGGAAACCTATGAGGGAGTCTCAAAGCCTCTCCTATATGCAAAAATTTGTAGATAATCTTAATACGAATGAAGAAAATTTCGAAGAGATGGGACAAGAATCACAAAACCTTATATCAAGAAGACCTAAATGTGGTGGAGAAGGAAATAGAGGATCTCTATAGAGGGAATGAAGTCTTCACAATAGAGGAGGTGGAGAATTTGAAAAAATTGGAAGGAAGAAAAGATTCCTTATTGAAAAAGGAAGAACAAATGTGGAGACTAAAGACCAGGGATTTATGGCTCACATAAGAAGATAGGAACAAAAAATATTTCCACAGGTTTGCATCACACTAAAGAAACATAAATACTATTGTTGGAATGAGGAGCAACCACTGAAACATGGAAATGACAATCCAAGAGAAAGCTAAAGGAGTAGTAGAGTTCTTTCATAACATTTTTACAAAACCAGAAGGATGCCCAATAGAAGAGATACTTGAAGTATTAAGGATATTCCTGATGATGATCAAGGATGAAATGAATGAATAACTTACAAACAAAATCTCCAAGGAAGAGATCAACCAAGTTTTGCATTCTTTTCAAAAAGGGAAAAGTCCAAGACTAGATGGTTTCACTCTGGATTTTTTTCTGGGATTTATGAGTTAATTAAGGAGGATATACTCAACATGGTGAGGGGATCACAGAAGTAAGGAAAGTTTTTGCGGATGATAAAATATAACCTCTTGGCTCTAATTCCAAATAAGTATAAATCCGAGTCCTTTGATGATTTTATACAAATCTCTTGCAGAAACATGATCGATAAAGTAATAGAAAAGATTATAGTCCTCAAACTAAAACCCATTCTAAGTAAGATTGTATCGGAAGAACAATTTTTTTTTATTTAAAAAAGAGATCGATGATAGTCTCATTGGCACAAGAAACCAAAGACACTATTAAGAAGGAAAATCAATGTGCATTCGTGCTTAAACTAAATCTCTCCAAAGCCTATGATAGGGTAAGCTGGACGCTTGTAAGGTTATTACTGATCCAAATTGGAATGTCACTAGATATGGTCGAATCAATAATGGGATGTATACAATCAATATCCTTCATGGTATTGTTAAATGGATCTCCTTCCAGTTTTTTCTTCCCATCTAAAGCTTTGAGATAGGGTTTCCCCCCTTTCTCCCTTTCTGTTTTTACTGGTAGGAGAAGATTTGATTCGACTAATTCATAATGGAAAAGAAACAAGAAAGATTGAGGGAATTAAAGTATCAAGCAAAAAATATCTAACTCATACACTCTTTGTCAATGGTGTCCTAGTTTTGGGTAAAGGCACAATCGCAAACCTAAGGTCCTATGCCTCCTTTATAAGAAACTATATGAAGGAAACAAGGATGGTGATTAACATTGAAAAATAAAACCTAGTCTACAAGGAATTCACTAATTATTTGATTCAAAATGCAATGGATATAATACCCTTTTCGGTTGTTTCTGTTGCAAATGGATTCAAGTTTTTAGGATTCTTCCTACAACCTAATATTTATTGCTTCCAGCTTCCATGTAACACACCTAGAACTAAAAAATAAATATTTATTATTTATTTCAGAAAATGTTATGTTAAATTTATTGTAAATTTTTATGACCAAGTTGGTCAACGATGAGGGTAATTGAAGAATTATTTATTTTAATAATTAGATAGAAGAGACACCTATCCAAGGGAGACTATTGAATCAGTGTTCACTGATCCACTAGGAGGAATGAATAGTTGTAGAAGGATGGTTGACAAGTGGCAGCACTAACAGTTCACTTTCTATCTGTTGTAGGAAACATAATCCCTAAATTTGTGGTCATGTTCCCTGAAAGGAGGAACTGAGCTGGTGGCTCATTTAATTCCAAAACTAACCCAAAGACCTATGCAATCTTATAAATACCATCAAATTGAGTAGAAGGCTCACTACTCATTTTTTTTCAAGTGAATGTACCTTGTGATTGATGCAAAGTGAGAAGTCAAGCACACATGGAATTTGATGAGGGGATACGTGAAGTGGAATTGTTGAGTTAAGTCTGCTACTGAGTGCTAAGTGGTAGCAAGTTGTTGTGTGGGCTATTATCCAGTTATGTTCATCCTAATGGTTCATTGAAGCAAGTAATATTGGTTTGATTGGGAGAAGGTTGGGTGGAACAGTTTCCTTTGAAGGTTTGTTCCCTTCTGAAAAATTATTAAGGTTCTAATTGATGTTATGTACTTCTAATTTAATTCTATTGTTGTATTATTATTTATAAGAATTCTAAGTAGTTTCACATTTTAATAATAATTTGTGGTTATTATCTATGATCTCTACTTTCTATCTAGAAGTGAGTTTTATTATTTTAAGAAGAGAAACTTTGTAATTAGTTCAGTCAAAGTGAAATTTAAAGTCTTACTAATCTAAGTATCTATGTTATATTAGTTTTGTCTTAGCGATGATTTTTGTCCTTCTCTTGTTATATTAATCATAGTGCTCTATCCGAGTTATCTTAACCGAGTGTCTTGTTGATTTAGTGAAAACCCTATAAAAACCTATTGTAGAGGTTACTATAAAATATGTATCTAATTGCAGAGACGTATAAGTAAATATATATAAAACTGATAAATTCTAACAAGGATAAAAATCCTAACAAGTTTCATAAGCTAACTACATAGTTTCTTAATTTAAACGAAAACAATGCTTATGTTAAACATACTGAGGGTTTAAGCTTGTAATAGAAAATACACATAGTATACCCATTTATGTATATCTTCAGGTTAAATCCTTACAACATTAGCTTATTAAATTCAAACTAGAATCTTTAAGTAAACCAATTAGTTCGAATCCAAACCCTAGATATAGTAGATAAGAAAAATACTTTAAATCAAAATAATAACTAAGCTAGGTTTCAGATCTCACCATGGAAATCTTTTTGTTAACATAACATGGCGAGTTTCTTGTAAAAACATTTTTCTTAAATACCAAATCGAGATTATCGACAAGCCACAGTGTTGGTTACAGGATGTAGGCTGAATTGTATTGTCATGTGAAGTCCTTTACTTACATAAGCCTAATTATAACAGCCCTAGGGATTGATTCTATTCACTATAAAATTGTATATTACATTTAACAAGTTGAATATTTTCCAACATAAAGTATATGGTCTTTGTCGAGAAATAAACAAAGCGATGGCCTTACGACCTCTCTCCAAGAACAACAAGAAGCTAAGTAAAAATATCAAAAGGGTCGTATGAGCTTTCACCATTTGTAACATAGATACAGAAGTACAAATTAACAAACATGATTTTACTTAGCAGAAAACCCTAGCGGGTTGTTTTTAAAAACATAAACCATTTTATGAATAAAAACAAAACAATGATATCTATTGACAGAGGGTCTATGGACTTCTTATAAACCATATATGGTAGGGTAAAGGACTCACGACCACATTATATTTCTTTAAATACAAACTACAAATTTAAGATAAGATTCAAGTCTACAAATGTAAAACTCTCATGGGTCTTTTTAAACTATAAAAAACATTGCTTGATTTAAATAACAAAAAGTATCTTTGACAATGGATTACAACCCTTTTTCTCAAAACATGCAAGATAATATAAAGGACCAATGTCCACATTATTTATAAACTTATACAAAATTGTGAAAATTCCAAAAAAAACTCATAAATCACATAGAGAACATATATTGTAAAAATTGCACAGAGTGGCAATGATTTTATTAAACAAACAAAACTACATTATTGCTAGAATAAACATGGTGTTATATAAATCCCTAATGGGTTCTTGAAAAACATTTACATTATCAAAATGACATAGTTACACCATAAATGCAAATGGTGGATGTGGCATAGCCTATATGACTTAACAAACAGAGGCTTATCCCGTATAGTATTCAATATAAAAATGCCTTACGACTACCAAAAAGGGAATCATCGCTTTCACCAACAACCAATGCGAGGATGGACACCAAGATCATACCCTAAGCATTTAGATCAAACAACAAGAACCGTGCAAAATGAGGTGCAAGTCCACTGCAAGTCTTACCTGAGCCACAGCCATGCTAGTGCTTAGAACCAGCCAAGTTATTTGCAAATAACCATTTACGGATGCTTCCTGCACATACAAGCTAAGAATTCAAACATTGGATTTTGAACTATGTTGTAAACAAAGAGAAAACATCAAATAAATCATGAAGAAATATTTACCTATCATTGTGTATAAAATCGTAACTAGAGAAACAATGATGTCATCGCAACGAACCTCACCACAAAATTGTTCTTTATCTGATAGATTAAAAAGGTGTTGAGGGTCGAGAGTCACGGATCCTTCACCTTTGGATAGAGGAGCTACCATGTTGAACCACTAGAGACTCTTTGTGTCAAATAAAAAACAATAAACCCCAAACAGAACTTCAATGAAAGACCTTACATGTTTAACAAGATGCATGAAACCCCTTGGGTTTTGCACAATGTTTAATAGCCGCCAATTGGATTTTTCAATATGACCACATGGCCTGCATGTGAAAAAATTAATTTCACATCCTTTGCATATCATTTTCACCATCTTTGATTCAAATTTTAAGTCAACCGTCACATCATTATAAAGGCCAATCACTTTGCATAGTGTCCCCACTATGGAGTATATGTTTTATGGTATAGTATATTAGTATGAAGTTCCGATTTCGAACATGGTTATCTTATAAATTAGTTTCAAAATCTTGGTGACCCACTCTTGTTGCTTAGGATGAGTGGTGACTTGTAGTTTAGGATTGTGTTATTTAACAAGAACACTTAAGAATTTATCGCATTCACCTACACAAAGAAAACAAAGGTACTTTTTTATCCTTATAGGATAGGTAAGACATGTAACCTTTCATTCTCTAGCTCTTAGATAGGACTAAAAATTGAAGAATGAAAAAATAACTTTTATGACTTTGCAACCAATAGAGTTTTAAAATTAGTTATAACAACAAAATAATATCGACTAGAATACATGATGATATATCGACATAATGACGTAAAAAGAAGCATACTGATGAAGAAAACTAAAATTAGTCATATGAGTCCTGCAGTTTTACTAACTCTTTTCATTAATTGTTGTTATAGCAGATATAGCATGAAGTATAACATCTCTTGCATTCTTCATCCTAGGAAATTATAGAGTTACTTATAGTAAATAATTTTATTTTATTTTTTTTAATTTAAGGATGTTACATGCAGTATCAGAGCCAGGTATCCAAAAACTACGTATGATGGGCTCACTCGCATACAAATATGAAAACAAATATATTGATCATATTTTACATTTATTTCTGTACATTAATATAAAATTTGGTTTGCAGGAAAATGGAAGGTGTTGAAGCATCTGCTGAAAATGGATCTCAGCACAACAATCCAGACAATATTTATGGAGAACTTAATACTCCACCTTTTGAGTTACTACAAACAGTTAAAGAGTTAAAAGATGAGCTACAAACTGTAAAAATAGGTAATGAAATAATTATGGAACTGAATCAGATGTTATTAGACAAAATACATAATAGAAGAAAAGATAAAAGAAATATTTATGAAATTGATTTTGAAACAGTATCCTACAAACATAACGGAAAGAAAGCAAAATATTCTGATAGTGAATCTTCTTAAGAGGTTAATGCAAGGTCGCATAGGAGAAGGTATAAATATACAAGTGAAAGTAGTGAAAGCGACCGTAAACCTAGGAGAAGGAAGTATAAACCTCATGAAGAAATTTTTGGGGAATTGAAAAAGATAATTCCTCCCATGTTTAACGGAGAAGTAGAAAAAGGTGAAGAATCCAGGCTTGGTTATCGGGAATGAAGAAATATTTCCAGGTTTATAACTACTCAGACATAGTAAAATTCCAGATGGCTATCTACAACTTAACCAAAAAACTGACATCTGGTGGCAAGACATAAAAGAGTAAAAAATATTAAGGATAAGCATATAACATGGAGAGCCGTTAAAAAGTATTTTAAAACTAAGTTTTTGTATGAACAATATTACGAGGAAAGAGCTAAGAAATTCTATGAACTAAAATTGGGTTCAATGTCAATGAAAGAGTTAAGTAGCAAATTTCTAAGCATATTAAAATATGTACCTTATATAATTGATGAAAAACCAAAAATACAAATATTTTTAAGTTGTCTTTGCACTCTCTTCAAGGAGAAAGTTGAGTTTGATAACCCAAAAACCCTTCGAGAGGCAACGAGAAACCCTGATTTATGTTATGAAGAGAGTAAAAACAGAGAAATTTTACCTAACTAGAAGAATCAGAGAACAAGTCATTTTGACCAGAATAGAGAAGGGTTTAAGTCTAATAAAAATTTTGGGAATAATTCTCAGAATTTCTCCAACAATAACTATCAAGGAGAAGATTTTAAAAATAAAACACAAAAAAATACTCAACACCAAAAGGCAGGGACATGCCTAACAATTTTGTTGAAAATAATGAACATAAGAAACCTGTAAAATGCTAGGAATGTCAATGACCACATTATGCAAAGTACTGTCTGAATAGGAAATAAAATTCAACAATGTGCATACCATTCAGGAAGAGGAAATAACTAGAGATGTAGCAAATGAAATTCTCAAAATAAATGCAGCCTTGGAGAACCGATATTATGATCATCAGACTTCCATGCTGGAAGTGCAAGGTATGATACAAAACAAGTCTGTTTCCATTCTGATTGATCCAATTTCTATTTTAAGTTATGTGTCACCGAGCATAGTGGAAAAATGCAATTTATCTTTGAAAAAGTTTGAAAAATATTGGCTGGTCCAGTTAGCTACTAGAACTAAAAGGAAAGTGGTTAATTATGTTGAAAAATGTAATTTTCTTATGAGTAAGTTTGAAACTCAAGTCAAGTCAAATGTTTTAGCGTTAGGATCTTATGGTATATTAATAGGTATGGGTTGGATAGAAAGACATCAAGTAATTTTAATCTTCTTTCATAAAACTTTTACTTGTTTAAATGATAAAGGAGAAAGGATTACAGTCACAGGAATACCTACAAAAATTTCTGTTAGACAAATATGATCCTTATAGATGAAAAAGGTTGTAAGAAAATGTTGTAAAGTTTTTGTTGTACACATAAGAAATAATGAACAATTTGGTAAAGAAGATAAGCTAGGAATCGATGATATTCCAATCCTACAAGATTTCTTGGATGTCTTCCCGAAAGAAATTCTAGGATTACCTCCAAAGAGAGATCTGTATTTTACAATCAAATTAGTGCTAGGAGAGGTGCCTAGTTCGAAGGCTCCTTATCGAATGAAAATATTCGAACTGAACGAATTAAAATTATAGTTACATGAATTAATATATAAATACTATGTAAGACCAAGTGTATCCCCTTAGGGACCACCTGTCCTTTTCGTTAATAAGCAAGATGGTACATTCCATCTATGCATAGAATACCGTCAACTTAATAAAATTAAAATTAAAAATAAGCATCCTCTACCCCGCATTGATGATATGTTTGATCATATACATGGAGTGATGATATTTTCAAAAATAAAATTGAGATATGGATATCATCAAGTCATAATTAAAGACGAAGATATCTTTAAGACTGCTTTCAAAACTAGATATGGGCACTATGAGTTTGTGGTTATGCCCTTTTGGCTAACAAATGCTCCAGCAACCTTTATGGGCTTAATAAATAGTGTTATAATTAAATACTTAGAAAAATTTGTAGTTATATTTATATATGGCATTTTAAGTTATTCTAAAACGAAAGAAGAGCATGACGAACACTTGCAGATAATACTACAAGTTTCAAGAGAACATAAATTGTATGCTAAGTTCGGTAAATGTGAATTTTATAAAGATAAGATACAATATCTATGGCACATGATATCCGAAGAAGGAATATCCGTAGACCAAGATAAGATAAAGACAATAATTGATTGGCCTGTTCTCAAAGACATATTTGATGTACTATCATTTATGGGAATAACAGGTTATAATAGAAAATTTATAGAAGGATTTTCAAAAATTGAAAATCCTATAACATCATTATATAAAAAGGGAAAATGATTTATATGGGATAAAAAATGTGAAGAAAGTTTCAATAAATTAAAAGGATTATTAACCACTGCACCCATTTTAAAAATAGCAGATACAGACAAAGATTTCGTTGTATGCACTGATGCATGCAACAAAGGTTTGGGTGGAGTACTGACACAAGAAGGTCACGTAATTGTTTATGTATCAAGGAAGTTAAAAACACACGAAAAGAATTACGCAACTTATGACTTAGAGCTAGTTACCATAATCCATGCTTTAAAAATGCGGCGCCATCATCTAATAGGTAAAAGGTTTTTGCTAATGTATAATAACATAAGCCTAAAATAAATGTTTGATCACCAACATTTAAAGACAATGAAAGCTAGATGGTTATGTTTCCTTAGCAAATATGATTTTGAAATCAAACACATTAAAGGGAAATAAAATAAAGTGGTTGATGCCTTAAAAAAAATGCAATAACAAGTTTTGTAGCTACCATTACCAGTTATAAAATTGAATTAGAGGATAAATTGGAAGAAGGAATAAAACTAGAAACAAATTACCAAAGTTCAAGAGCAAAAATAGCTCAGATTGTATCTAAAAATTTAAAAACAGATTACAGTTTACATGAAAAATCATTAATGCTATTAAAAACTGACTTTATGTGCCTAACATACTAAAAGTTAAACTGCTGATTTTGAATGAGGTACACAAAAGTACTTATTCCAGACATCCAGGCTATCAAAAGATGATAACAATGTTGAGAAAAGGGTATTTTTGACCTAATATGAAAAACGAAGTTACTGAATTTTTAGCTAGGTTTATAGAATGTTAGCAAGTTAAAACAAAACATCAACGCCCAATAGGTCTTTTATAACCATTACAAATTTCAAATTGGAAATGGAAAGTCATTAGTCGTGATCATATAACTAGTTTTCCTAAAAATTAGAAACAAAATGATTCAATAATGGTAGTTGTGGAAAAATTAAGTAAGGCAACAAAATTTATACCTGTTAAAACAAATCATAAAGATGCTAACATTGATGACATAATTACGAAAGAAATATTTCACTTACATGGAATTACAAAGTTAATAATTTATGACACGGATCCTAAGTTTACTGGAACTTTTTGGAAATATTTATTTAAATGACTAGATACTAAATTGAATTTCAGTACTGCTTATCATCCAAAAACGGATGGACAAACCGAAAGAGTCAATAAAGTACTAGAAGATATGTTATGAATGTATGTTAGAGACTATCCCAAGAAGTAGAAAGATTATTTGCAATTAGTTGAATTTGCGTATAATAATCTTTATCAAGCTTCAAAAAATATTAGTCAATTTGAAATATTATATCAGAGAAATTGTAACACTCATATTATATGGAGTAATCTAGTTTTTTCAGATCTAGGGAACCAGCTCTTGTCCGTAGGAGGTGTCTATTTCCAGCTAACAAAAGTGGCGACCACACTGGGGAATACTTTGAATTTTGGATCATTGGTAATTTGAAACCTCCCCCTTCATTTTCAATTTGTAGATCTACTTTTTCCATTCATCGATCTATAGATATGCTTTGAATTTGATTGTTTTTCCTATGTATGCCTTTAGATCTTCATCTTTTTGGTTCACTGGGTTTTCTAGTGATTGTTTGGGTTAATTATTTGGACTGTAACTAACTTTTCTATTGCTTTTTTATTTTTCAAATTGTCATCTCAGACATCGTTCCTGGGCTTTGTTATAAGTGTAGTTATGGAGATGACACCGCTCTTCCATTGTGTTAAAGAAGCAGTGCCACCACCCTTTCTCTGTGTCGAAGAAGTGGTGCTAGACATGGTAACTCCCTGGTGTTAACCTGCTGTAAGCGGTGCCACCGCTCTGTTTCTGTGTACAAGAAGCGGTGCTCAGTCTGGTAACACACTGTTCAACACCTGTATAAGCGGTGCCATGTATTCTTCTTAGCCATATTTGGTATTTGATTCTCAAATGCTTCTTTTATTATTTGAGAGCGTCACGGTTCATATTGTTACATTTTTTTTTTGAACTCTGCAATTCATTTTTAAACATAAAACTCAATTAAAAAAAAAATTTAAAAAGGCAAAATTTTTTCTTGGGGGCTCATTCCCTTAGACCCCCCTTTCACGTGTATGATATCATAGGTCTTTTAAAGAATTATGATATCATTAGGTCTTTTAAATTGTCATCTCAGACATCGTTCCTGGGCTTTGTTATAAGTGCAGTTATGGAGATGACACCGCTCTTCCATTGTGTTAAAGAAGCAGTGCCACCACCCTTTCTCTGTGTCCAAGAAGTGGGGTGCTAGACATGGTAACTCCCTGGTGTTAACCTGCTGTAAGCGGTGCCACCGCTCTGTTTCTATGTACAAGAAGCGGTGCTCAGCCTGGTAACACACTGTTCAACACCTGTATAAGCGGTGCCATGTATTCTTCTTAGCCATATTTGGTATTTGATTCTCAAATGCTTCTTTTATTATTTGAGAGCGTCACGGTTCATATTGTTACATTTTTTTTTGAACTCTGCAATTCATTTTTAAACATAAAACTCAATAAAAAAAAATTTTAAAAAAGGCAAATTTTTTTCTTGGGGGCTCATTCCCTTAGACCCCCCTTTCACGTGTATGATATCATAGGTCTTTTAAAGAATTATGATTGAGGTTGTTCTTTGAAATATTCATACTTGTATTTGAAGGGAACTTGGTTTTGATAGATCTCTGATTTATGTCTTCTTTCACAGAACAAGAAAATATTCATTTCAGTTTTTCTCCGTTTGTTATACATGATTTTTGTATGCTTTTTCTTTTTTCAAAAATTTGTGGAAAAGTCCATATGAAAGTTATTGTATAATTTCATGATTAGTTCATTTTATCTTTAGTTGAAAATATTAACACTTTTCTATAAAATTTGTAATTATCTTTTCTTGCTTTTAATTAGAAATCTCACTTCTTTTTTAGTTCAAAACAAAAGATTTTGTTTGTTTTAGTTAGGAACGAACCATATAATAAAGTGTCTTTTATTTTTGTATGGGATTTATTATATGTTTCAAATGAATTGAAACTCTCTCTCCCTTCCTTAATTAGGGCATACGTTGAAATTGAAAGTGAAATTTTGCACATCATACTCCATGGTTTAAATTTTTATGTCCTCACGTCATGCATCCACCTAACCGTTCAAGATAAAATTAAGTGCTAGATTAGGTTTAAAATCTTTAGAAATTGATGTGATAGATTAGTGACGTGTTTTGGCATCGTGAAATGTAGGATTTGTCATTATTTTCCTGCACTGCAACTTGGGACATGTGTGGTTTTTCCACGTACCGTCAGTATATTGAACGACCTTTCACTACCTTTAAGCTATATAGAAAGGTTCTTCATGTACTCGATTGTATGTAGGAAGGCCCCTTGTGGATAGTTGTGCATTAGAGAGCACTACTACTGATTTGAGCTCCCACATACCTTGCATATATCAGGAGACACTTTTAGAAATCCTGAGACCATCTGAGTTAACCCTTTGTCCATCTTAGCATCACGCTAGTTATGAAGCCTTGATAATCCTGTGAGGTTCCAGACCTTTGATCCACTCGTCTCACATATTTTGCTTGTTTATTTATTTTGAGTAGTGCTTATTGTCTATACAGTTAGGATTTTTTTAGAATAGAAGGATAGTTTTGTTACATAGTATGGCTTCGGCTTCCAGGACTACCAACGAAGAGATTCCTTTACCAAAATTGCCCTTTGTGTTACCTCCATTTGGGGATGTTGGTCCTCCTCTCATGGCTACGTTAAGACTTCTTGGATTGACTATTGGATTACCTGTTTGGTTATTCTTCAGTCCAGTTATCCCATGTACACTAGTTTCTTTTGATCCTCATCCTTCTTCACAAGAGAATCAACCTCATGTTGATCTCTCCTTCTTCACCAAATGTTTCTTCTCCCATTTTTCCCTATTTTCCTATTGAAAGTTGTAGTACTAGTAGTCAGGTTGATAAGAAGAAGAATAAAAGGAAGATTAAGAAGCATAAAAAGAAACAAAAAACCAAGTCTCAACCAATTACTCCTCCTAGTGTGGAGAGTGTTGATTTGCACACCGAAAGACCGCGTAAGCTGAAATTATCTTGCAGGATTTGAAAGGGTGATCAACTTCTAAAATATTGTCATGGTCTGGCCCTAGTTTTAGAAGAGTGGTATAAGGTTTCCCGGAAGCCGATTTCATCAGCCTCTGACCATCATACTAATGATTCCCCCTTGACCAGTGACTCTATGGTTAATAGTTGAAAGGGTAAAGTCATAAATTCTTGCTTTCTATGTAAGGACATGCATTTTAGTTACCTTTTTCCTCTCATGGATGAAGCTTATAAGTTGTTATAAAATATTACTAATCATCAACCGATGATTCCAACAAGTGATAGTAAGTTATCCCTCAATTCCCCACTGGTTGACCAAGTGATCAATTCAATTTCATCTGTGATTGATCCCACTCTTCCTTTCGAGAGTGAAGTGGTTGAGTTGATTTAATTTTTACCTGATCCCATTATTTTATTGAAGAACGTTCCAACAGAGGCTGTCATCATGATCTAGTATTTGCCTCCCCCTACTCTTCCTGATGAGAGTGGAGGTCAAACTGTTGAAGTTTTTATGCTTCGTTTTGATTTTTCTTGACAAGAGGAAATTTTGTCTCTTTCGAAAGAACCCTCTCCAAGTAATGATTTTATTTCCTTTTACTAGAGTAACCTAATAGAGTCTTGTATTCATTCATGTGTTCCTTTCCACATAGTTGTGAATTCTACTGCAAGGCGGATGCTCCGCACCATTGTTGATGAAGGGGATTCTATTAGAATTCTATCCTCAAATTCTTGGCAAGATTTAGGTTCTCCTCAGCTTGTGCCAGCCACCGATTAGATAATGGAGTTTAATCGAATACCTATTACACCTTTAGGGATCCTTCCTCACTTTCCTATTACATTAGAATAGAAAATTGTTTGTATTGATGTTATGGTGGTCCAAGTTCCTTTAGATTTAAATATGGTCCTTGGACATGATTATATTTACGCCATGAAGGCTGTAGTTTCCACACTTTTTAGAGTTATGCATTTTCTCCATGATGGGAAGATTGTGACCATTGATCAGCTTTTCTTTGTTACACCTAACCATCGCATCACTTCTAGTAATCAGACTTCCCTGAAACTGCCTCATGTTCTTGTGATTCCTTCCCCTTCTTGTAGTTAGCTTCTTCCCATCATAGGTAAATTGGGGGGCATGGCTCTAGTCTATGGAAATCATACTGGATTTAAGCCACTAGATTTTATGTAGAAGGGGGAAACCTACCAATCTCTCGATATCATGTTGGTTATGAGCAAGTTTATGAGCATAGTTCCTTTTCTCTATGTAAAGCTCGTTAAAAAATGAATCAGATGTTTGTGAGCACAGTTATTTTTCTTTGTCAACCTCGATAAAAAATAAAAAATGTTCCTAAGAAAAGTTCCCATTCTATGTCAAGCTCATTAAAAAATGAAATGGATGTCCTTAAGCATAGTTTACCTTTTGGTTTTAAGCTTGCATAAAATTGAAACCATGTTTCAAGCATAGTTATTTTCTGTTTCAAGCATGTGTAAAAATGAAACAGGTCATTTTGAGCATATTTGTTTCTCTGTTACAAGATCATTAAAAAATGAAGCAGATACCCTGAGGATTCTTTCGACTAATCTTTGATCTCATTAAAAATGGTAAGATGGTGTTCAACTTACTTTTCTTTTTTCATGCTTTGGTTAAAACATGAAAAGTGGCTTGAGCTTAGTTTATTACTTTTTCATCCTCTGGATTCAAACATGAAAAAGGTTAATGTATTCTTCTTTAAGCTCATTTTGAACTCTTAAAATGTGAAAAGATTGTCGAGCAAAATTTTCTTCTTCACGCTCATGAAAGAACCTAAAGATTTGTGTTCCTAGTGATAGTTTACCCCTTTTTCGGACCAGGGGGCACTACTTATGAAAAAGGTACACCCCAGCCAATCATGACTGGAAGAGTTCTCTAAGGTATTATTTTATACTTTTTCAGCCTTGGGGACTAAATCATACAAAAAACACCCTTCAGAGTCTTCTTTAGTTTGTTCAGACTCTCTAAACATGAACTACACCAAGTTTTCTTTCATTGGACTCATTAAATTAAACATTGAAGTACCCTTTTTTTGGAATGAACCCCTCCTTTCTCAGGTTCGTAAACCATATGAGTTTGGACTCGTAGGAAGGATGAGCTATAAGGAGTGTTTTTTACCCTATTTGAACTCGTAAAAATGAAAACAGACAGTTATCAATCATGATGGGGAAATTAAGGGAAAGGGAAACATTTTTGCAATAATGGTAGTTGTTAGTCACCTTTGAACATGGAACTTGTCTACATTTCTTTCAGTTAATTGGGTATTCATCTTTTTTTTGAGTTGACCCACTTTCATGAGTCATGCCACTCCTTTGATTCTTTCAAAGAATGCATTTTCCATTGTCACATTTTGTTCTGCCTTGTCAAGTCAGTGTTTCCAAGTCTTCGGGCGTGCCAACTTATGTTCAAAAGGGAAATTGTTTTGACAGTTTACACTTGTAGTCAAAACAAATTTTTGTGTTGGTTAATTTTGAGTCAGTCCTATGGTTACATCATACTCAATATT
This sequence comes from Pseudotsuga menziesii, assembly GCA_001517045.1. Taxonomy (NCBI): domain Eukaryota; kingdom Viridiplantae; phylum Streptophyta; class Pinopsida; order Pinales; family Pinaceae; genus Pseudotsuga; species Pseudotsuga menziesii. The sequence goes on from LPNX010220146.1 coordinate 88,676, forward strand.
AAAGAACTTTGTTCTGATTTTCGTGTCGTCGATGTGGGATTCATCATGGCCCTCTTTCGATGAGACTATTCCTATTGACATCATCTCATCATCCAAGAATTAGTCTTAAAAACAAGTTTAGTATCTTGAGATATGTATGCCTTAATTGCAGATTCTATCACTTTTGACATAGGTTCACATCATTGACCTTTGATCGAAAGATTCGACCAAGTGTTCAGCATCAAATCCTCTATTCACACACATGAGATTGTACTAGGGTACCTACGGAATCGTTAACATCAATGGTGATCTCCTTTTCACTTGTTAACGGTTCTTGTCATTGACCGGTAATCAAGTGGTTTATACCACGTTCAACATCAAAACATTTTAATCACATGTATAGAATCGTACTTTCTGGAAGACGAGACGAATACCCTGGGTACTTGTTAAGCACTCATTGCTTTCCCCAGGTTGCGATGGAGTATTTTTTATGAGTCCTAGCATGGATCCACATTTGTATGTTCATGGTCATGCTCATATTTGCATCTGTATGACATAGATCGACATTGTATGTCTGGTAGATATGCCAAAATTTGAGTCTTGTTCGCATGGATACACGCTGTATCTTAGTAGCCATGAATTTTTTGTATCTCACATGGATCTGCGTTGCATTGGTCAATAGCCATGTTGTGAGTCATTTGGCACATGTATCAAAATGTGCTACAAACATTTTGTGATGTTTGACAAGTTCTGACCATTGGACCTTTTCCACGGGACTATACCTTGTTCTTTCAAAGTATATTTCCTATCATTTCCCTCTAGCCATTATACTTTCGAGGGAATTCTATTATACCAAAATATCATCACCCTCATGTTATGAGATAGGTATTCCCTTGAATAGTTCAATCCCTCAAAGTTTTCACTAAAGAAATGAAGGTTCAAATTATCCCCTTGCAAATTTTCCCTATGTTGAGCTAGTAACGCTCCTCTCCCAGTGACAAAAATCCTTACCCAAGTCAACATTGCTCTTGATACATGAGCAAGAAGTGGTGTCACCACTCTTACCCTCATTGCAAGAAGCATTACCCCCTTATCACCACTTTTTTGCTTCATTGGAGGATCGGTGCTCAAGTTTTCAAGGAAAAAAAGGAAGATTTGAGAGGATTTTCAAAGCTTACCTCGGTGGAGCCTCATCCCTATGGTTTAGGATCGGCTAGAGCTCAAGATCCTCCCTTTTTGGATCTAATACACACCTCACCCATGAGATCCTCAACAATTCCTATACTCCCATGCCTTTAAATACTGGCTCACTGTTAGAGTAATCAGCTCATATTTACCTACCTTAGACATTAATTAAATAATTTTTTATCTTATTACCTAGTCTCCTAGATTCCACTCTATGCTAGTTTCCTTCTACATGTCACAGAAGTCAACACTTGCTAGAAATAAGTCATGGAGGGCTTGGGAAACCTCCTGGAAACCATATTTAGCATGTCTTCTTTATTCCCGATCCTCTAAAGCACATATCTACTTTTTCTATAAAGTTGCCTGTTTTATTGAGAATTAAGGCAAAAGGGAAAGCTAGACTAGGTGTAGTTGACTTGTTTTTGGCCCACATCATCCTCCATCCTTTTCTCCTAATAAAAGCATTATGATTTGTCTTTCCATACCTTATTAGCTTTCCTACTTGACTCTACCTATTCGTGAGCATCCTAGTGGATTTGGAAATTGCTTTATGCACCTATGGGGGATTTGACTAGATTTAGTAAGCCCACTTTTGACTATTTCGAATGGAATCCTTATGCATTTGAATCTATCATGTAATTATATATTTCAACAGCCTATTACTTCACAAGGTTGGATATTGTACACTTATTCAATACATATTACTGTTATGCTCCAATTTTAGTATCCTTTGATGTTAATTTTGCATGTTTGATTAGCAATTTTGTGAGTGTAATTGTTCTATCACTTGGGTTCAATTTCCACATGGTATCAAAGCTTTTGTAGTTCGATTTATCTCCTTCCATATTGCTACTGTAGGTTTGATATCTTGACTAGGAGCATATTCTGCTGACTAAAGGGCACGGTTTCTGAGCTATGGACCAATCTCAGAAGATTATCTTGACTCCATTTAATTTATTTGAATGGAAAGATGATATGGAGATATTTTTGAGAGAAAAATGTATCTATAGGGTTACTATGGAAAATGAGGTAGAGCCCAATGCAGCTGTAGAGAAAATAAAATGGCACAACAGGAGGGATGAGGCCTATGGTATTTTGTGTCTGAGCATTTCAAGAGACCTCCTCTTCCATCTTGATGGATTGACATCACCTAATGAAGTGTGTGAGAAGATTGTAGAGCTTTTTGGTAAGACAGATGAGATGAGAGGACATCAAATCGAGAATGAGCTGATCTCCTTGAGTCCCAACAACTTCAAATCCTTGCAACTCTATTTTTCCAAGATTAAATCCCTTGTTTTGCAGCTAAAACAATGTGGGATTAAAAAGAAGGAAGAGCAACTAGTTTTGGCAATACTCTCAAATCTTGTCCTTAATTGTTCAGTGTTTGTTTCAACCTTCCATGCCACCAATTTGACAACTTAATCCTGGAAGATGCCTAAGCTTGCAGAGTTCATGGAATCCCTCACATAGGAACAATATAAGTTGGTGATGATGGGCACCATCAAACCTTCCAAATACCAATATTTGGTTGCTGGAGATTTAAGGGTGGATTCAAAAAGCAAGAAAAAATCTAAAAAACCACCTGAGCAAAAGAGAGATAATAACAAGTCTCAAGAGGAGTCCTAAAGCTCCAAGAAGAACTTCAAGAAGAAGAAGAACAAAGAAGAAATGAGCAAGTGTGCATACTGCAATAAGGGCTATCATCCTAAAAGCTCTTGTATGAAGAAGAAAATTGACATGTTGACCCAAATCCTGGAGAAGAATAACATCTCCCTTCTTGATTGCTCAAAGAAGAGGGAAGGAGGATCAAATTCAGAGGACAGCGAGAGAGTACATGCTTTGGTTTCTGGCACATCAAGCTCACCTTGCTTCATCATAGACTCTGGAGCTTCCAGACATATGGTTTTGATAAAATAGGCATTCTCCTCTCTTGGCATGTCGAAAGGTACACCAATAGTTTTGGGAGATGACTCTCTCACTGACAATTTGGGGAAAGGAAGGATTGATATTGACCATGGTAACTTCAATAATGTGTTGTATGTTACAGGTATTGCCTCTAATCTCTTGTCAATGTATCAGATGAATCACATAGGGTCTCCAAATAAGGTCATCTTCTCCCCTTATGATGTTTAAATCATAGAGATTTCGAAGGGTAAAGTCATAGCAAAAGGTGTTGTTGATCACAGTTCAAAAGGTATACATGTTTTCCCATTTTCTACCCTAGTCAAACCCCTCTCCTCTTTTGATTCATCCTAATGAGGAAAGCAAGATTTGGCATGAAATATTTGGCCATCTTAACCACAAGTATCTTTCTGATTTGAGTGAAAAATATATGGTCATAAGGTTACCAAAGATCAAGTTTTCCAAGGGAGTCTGTCAAGGTTGTATTCTAGGAAAATAGCCATAGCACAAATTTGAGAGAGCTAGTCATGAGAGAACCTCTGCACCTCTTGAGTTGATCCACATTGACATTGCTGCTCCATTTCCTCATATCTCCATGATTCAATCCAAATATGCACTGATATTCATAGATTACTTTTCTAGGTATTGTTGGGTTTACTTCCTAAAGAATAAGTCTAAAGTTTTTGACCTCTTCAAAGTCTTTAAACCCTTGGTTGAAAACCAGTCTAGGAGGAAACTAAAGATCCTCATATCTAACAATGGTGGTGAGTATGTCAAGTCTGAGTTCATTCATTATTGTAAAGATACAGGTATTCAGATGTAGCATCTAATCCCTTACACACCACAACAAAATGGTGTTGCTGAGAGAAAAAACATGTCACTAAAGGAGATGGCAACCTGTATGATGGAGGCTAAGACTTTTCCACAAAAGTTTTGGGATGAGGCTATAAATTGTGCATCCTACATAAAGAATAGGGTGCCTCATAAGCAGCTTGATGGTATGACTCCTTTTGAAGCTTGGAGTGTGCACAAGCCAGATGTGACCCATTTCAGGATTTTTGGCTCAAAGGCTTGGGCTAGAATTCCAACTGAAAAGTGAAAGGCTTTGCAGCCCCAAAGCTAAGAGTTCCTATTTGTTGGGAATTATGAAGATTCAAAGGGGTACAAGTTTATCAACTTGAGCACTAACAAATCTTTCATTAAAAGAAGTGTTCAGTTCCAAGAAGAGCCTTTAGTAGCAGTTGAAGTTGGAGAGTCTTCTTCACCACTAGATTCATTGATTGTAAGTGGAGAGACTAATGAGTTTGATAATTCTAATATTTCTAATAATGATGATTTGATTGCATATCTTGATATTCCTACAAGAACAAAATTGGCAGTAAATACCATTCACGCAGCTAGGGAACTAGCTGGAAATCCTAGTGATACTAGGAAGACTAGATCTCAGTTTGAGAGTTCCCTGTGTATGAAAGATCCCGTATTTGCTGAGAAGTGCTATCTGATGGTTGAATCAAATCCACAGACATTTGAAGATGCAACACATGATCCAATATGGCAAACAACCATGAAAGAATAATTCATCTCACTCCAGAAGAACAACACTTGGGAACTGGTTGATCTTCCCGTGGGGAGGAAGCTAGTTCAATGTAAATGGGTTTTCAAGACTAAGTTTGCTGCTGATGGTTCACCTTTGAAATATAAGGAAATATTGTAGCTAAGGGATACTCAAAAGTACATGGTACTGACTACAATGAAACCTTTGCACCAGTGGTAAAGATGGACTCCATAAGGATAGATTTAGCCATTGCAGCTTCGAAGGAGTCAAAGGTACATCACATGGATGTGAAGTGTGCTTTCCTAAATGGAGATCTCACTGAAGATGTTTACATGCAGCAAACTGAAGGGTTTTTTCATAATCCATATTTTGTGTGCAGGCTAAAGAAATCATTGTATGGGCTCAAGCAAGCCCTTAGGTCTTGGTATGCCAAGATTGATGGCTTTCTGATGTCATTGAGTTTTTTTCGATGCAAGTCTGATCCCAATGTTTATTTCAATATGATTCATGATTCTTTGATGATTTTTGGCTTGTATGTGGATGACCTTCTTATTACAGGAAGTTAAAAGAAATAGATTACCTCCTTGAAGGATGCAATGAACCATGCATTTTCTATGACTGATTTGGGATTGTTGAGCCAATTCTTGGGTCTCAAAATTGCTCAATCCCAACATGGAATCAAAGTACATCAGTCCAAGTATGTCTTATATTTTCTGAACAAGTTCAACATGAAGGATTGCAAGCCAAGCAAGACTCCTTTCCTTTCAAGAGTTAACCTTGAAGAAGCAGGTTCTTCTCCTATGGTATATAATACATTGTATAGGCAATTGATTGGGTGTTTGCTTTATCTTACACACACTTGACCTGATCTATCTTATGCAGTTAGTGTGGCTTAAAGATACATGGATCATCCTCATGAGATCCATTGGAGAGCAGCCAAAAGGATCCTTAACTTTGTTCAAGGAACAAGAACTCATGGGATCCTCTACAAAGCTAAATCTGATCTTGATTTGATTGGGTTTAGTGACAGTGATTGGGCATGTGACAACACAGATCGGAAGTTAAAATCAGGACATGTGTTGATGCTTGTATAAGGACCAATCATCTAGTCAAGCAAGAAGAAGAGTGCCATAGCACTCTCATCTATAGAAGCAAAGTACAGAGGAGTTGTAAATGCAGCAACTCAATGTTTGTGGTTGCAGTGAATACTTGGATAATGTGGCTTTGAATTAGAGTTTTCAACTATTATCTTCTTTCATAATCAGAGCACCATTTCAATCTGTAATGATCTAGTTTAGAGACAATGAACCAAACACATTGAGATCCATATGTACTACATTAGACAACTTGTGCATGATGGAACCATTCATCTACTCTTTTGTGCATCTTCAGAACAACTAGCAGACATATTCACCAAAGTTTTTTGTGAGAAGACATTTAGAAATATAAAATCACTACTGGGGATTGATTATCATGCTATGAAGCATGATTGATGACAATATTTTCAAATTTTGTTTTACTGTCCATGTTTAAGGGAGGATTTTCCCACTGGGTTTTTTGCCTCTTTCCTTGGTTGAATGGACAAGCAGTATGTAAAGGGTGACTAAGCATTGTTTCTAGGCCCTATAGTTTTCTGATATTTACTCATAAATTCAGGCTTAAGGGTGGGTGTTAGAATAATCAACCCATAGTTACCTACCTTAGACATTAATTAAATCATTTTTTTTCTTATTACCTAGTCTCCTAGATTCCACTTTATGCTAGTTTCCTTCTACATGTCACATAAGTCAACACTTGCTAAAAATGAGTCATGGAGTGCCTGGGAAACCTATTGGAAACCATATTTAGCATGTATGTTTTATTCCATATCATCTAAAGCACATATCTACTTTTTCTGTAAAGTTGCCTCTTTTATTGAGAATTAAGGCAAAAGGGAAAGCTAGACTAGGTGTAGTTGACTTGTTTTTAACCCACATCATCCTCCATCCTTTTATCCTAATAAAAGAATGTATGAATTTTATTTACATCCCTTATTATCTTTCCTACTTTACTTTTCCAATTCATGAGCATCCTAGTGGATTTGGAAACTGCTTTATGCACCTATAGGGGATTTGACTAGATTTAGTAAGCCTACTTTTTGACTATTTCGAATGGCATCCTTATGCATTCAAATATCTCATGTAATTATAAATTGAAGTAGCCTATTACTTCACAAGTTTGGCTATTGTACACTTGTTCAATACAGATTAGTGTTATGCTCCAATTTCAGTCTCCTTTGATGTTAATTTTGCATGTTTGATTAGCAATTTTGTGAGTGTAATTATTCTATCACTTGAGTTCAATTTCCACACTCACCTATGATGGGACAAAGGATAAAGAATTGTGTTGTATTCCCAAACTATGTCAGAACCATTCTTGAGTATTTGGAGGCTAGGTGAAGTTAGAGGCAAGGATCCATTGGAAGGAACTCTCAACACCAAGGCATGAAGGTTGTAGTCTCTCCAATCATTTGTTAGTAAAGAATGTATTTTCTGTCCCATATTTACTATTTCATTTGTATGTATTGCTTGATTCCTTGGTCACAAGCATATATCTAGTTGATTATATTGTATGGTATCATGTTTTCTTTTTTCTCTTCCATATTTTACATGCTCTTTTGTAGTAAGCTTCATGGATAGTGAGGACAACCTTTAAGAAAAGTATTATGGCATCATATTCTAGTGATGAACCAGATCTAGGGAGAGTATAGCCTTTTGTGTTTATGTTTTGTTCTAGATATGAACCATTCAGACTACGGAACCAGCGCTTATCCGCGAGAGGCATTAGAGGAAATTTGGGGTCTAAAATGGGCCTTATAAGAAAACATGCCAAAATAAGTTTTTGTGAGTTGGAATTGAAAAACCAATAGAATTTCAATAAAATAAGTCAACCATAATGATTGAATTGACATATTTGTCATTAAAAAAAACTACTTTTTTTGTTCGTATTTTCGACATATCTCATTGTGTTTTTACTCAAATTTCGATCAAGAGAGCTCGTTGGATGCGAAATTTGATTCTGCATCCAACAAGTACCCACACTACATACTTTTGATGGACCCCGCTACCCCAAAAATAAGAAATACCTTTGCGGCACGAACGAAGACTTAGAAGCTTTGACTTTACGAGGTGGAACACAATGCGACAATGGACAATGCATTCTTTGAAAGACTCAAAGGAGTGACATGACTCATTAAAGTTAATCAAATTGAAAACAAGATGAATACCCAATTAACTGAATTAAATGCATACAAGTCCCATGTTCAAAGGTGACTAACAACTTCCATTATTGCAAAAAAATTCCCTTTCCCTTAATTTCCCCATCATGATTAATGAGTGCCTCTTTTCATTTTTACAAGTTCAAAGAGGGTAACAAACACTCATTATAGCTCATCCTTCGGACGAGTCCAAACTCATCTATTTTATGAACTTGAGAAAGGAGGGGTTCATTCCCAATAAAAGGGTCTTCCAATGTTTAATTTAATGAGTCCATTGAAGGAAAACTTAGTTTAGTTCATGTTTAGAGAGTCCAAACAAACTAAAGAATACTCTGAAGGGTCCTTTTTTGTATTATTTATTCCCCAAGGCTCGAAAAAGTATAAAATAATACCTCAGAGAACTCTTCTAGTCATGATTGGCTGGAGTGTATCTTTTTTGTAAGTAGCGCCCCCTGGTTTGGAAAATGGATGAACTATCACCCAGAAGACGACTCTTTAGATCCTTTCATGAGCGTGAAGAAGACAAGTTCACTCGACAATATTTTCACATTTTAAGAGTTTGAAAAGACCTTACAGAAGACTCCATTAGTTTGAATGGTTCAGATCTATAACAAAACACAAACATGGAATGTTAGACTCTCACTAGATCTGGTTCATCACTAGAATATGATGCCATAATACTTTTCTCAAAGGTTGTCCTCTCTATCCTTGAATCTTACTGTAGAAGAACCTGTAAAATATGAAAGATAATAAAGAAAACATGATAACATACAATATAATCAACTAGATCTATGCTTGTGACTAAGGAATCAAGCAATACATACATATGAAATAGGGATCACCTAAAATAGGGTACCTTGGGAATCATTGACATCAATGGTGATCTCCCTTGCACTTGTTAATGGTTCTCATCATTGATTAGTAATTAAGTGGTTTATACTGTGTTCGGCGTTAGAACATTGTAATCACATTGATAGAATCGTACTTTGTGGAAGACAAGACGAAGACCCTACGTACTTGTTAAGTAGTCATTGCCTTCCCCAGGTTGTGATGAAGTATTTTGTATGAGTGCTAGCATGGATCCACATTTGTATGTCTATGGTTGTGCTTATATTTGCATCTATATGAGATAGATCTACATTGTATGTCTGGTAGCTATGTCCAAATTTGAGTCTTCTTTGCATGGATCTACATTGTATTTTAGTAGCCATGAATTTTTTGTATTTCACATGGATTTGTATTATATTAGTCAGCAACCATGTTGTAAGTAATTTGGGATATGTATTAAAATGTGCTGTAGAATTTTTTTAATGTTTGAGATGTTCCAACCATTTGAACTTCACCTCAAAAATACATCTTCTTGTTTCAAAGTATATTGCCTATTGTTTAGCTCTAGCCATTATACTATTGATGTAATTGTAACTTTGGAATGTATTCACTTGTATTTCTTATGTATTGTAACCCGTTGTTTATTTTGGGATGTACTTGTAATGTACTGGAGTCATGTCATGGCCCGATGTTCCCTTTTGGGAAGTTTCTATAATGTAAACAATTCATGTATAGTTAAGGTGGTTAGCTCTCGTATTTTCTAAGGGTTAAAGTCCCCGCAGTTCCGTGGCACTAGGGTTATTAGACTCACCTAGTGAAGTCAGCCGTAGTTGGGTTTAGTCAAGTCAGGAATTAGTATAAATAGAGAGCTAGCCTCTCCATTTATCACACACTCACTCACACTCAGTTGTAGCACATAAATGAGGAACAGAAAGACATTGGGGCAAGGAAGAAAGAGGTTACTACTATCGGGAGATCATCTTACCATTTTTGGGTTTCACTTTGGTGTTTATTCTATCTCTGAGGAAGTTGCGGGGTTTTCTCCATCTATGGTTTCCCTGAGGAAAAACACTATGTTCATTGTCTCTCGTGTTTGATTTCTATGCTTGTTTCTCTCTCAGTCAAATATCCTAATGTTATGCTAGCTTAATGTTTAAAATCTAACATGGTATCAGAGCTAACCTGAGAAGAAGACACTATGCAGCTGCGGGAACTAGGGATTCCTATTTTGTGGATATATCTCCATATTTTTTCAGTAAAATTAGGGTGGAATAACTCTCCTCCCTAGGGCACATATTTCTATCGAAGCAGAATCCAATTTTGAGGTTTTTCAGTTTCGGAGCCGACACTGCTACCAAAAATTAGGGTTTTCCACAGAAGTGTAATTTTTCAGTGAGCCCAAGCCTAGATTGATATCCTCCCTAAAATCAAATTTAGGGATCAAATTCAAATCATTTTGTTGGACAGAACTCCATAAAAGAAAAACCCTAATCTGCTCTTGAACCAACACTACAAGATTTTAACTCCAAATCTAGATCTAACATCTTGACCTGGATCTCCCTGGTCTTGGAAGAAAATGAGTTAGACTCCTATATCAGTGAGGAGGTTCCAGTTCCTGAGGGAGATGAGGCCAAGGCCATACATAAGAAGAAGTTGGTTATGGAAAAGAGGATCATTGCAGATTCCATCAAGGATCACCTCATTCCACACGTGTCCTCCCTCAAGACACCTAAAGCCGTGTTTGAAGCCCTAACCAAATTGTTTGAAGGTAAGAACATCAATTGGAAGATGACTCTAAGGAACCAGTTGAAGAATGTCAAGGTCTAGAATGAGGAGACCATCCAGTCATACTTCAAAAGGGTCTCCCATATTAAAGAACAGTTGGAAGCAGTAGATGAAGAAGTGGAGAATGCAGAAATTGTGATGACAACTTTGAATGGCCTCCCTAGGTGATGGGATTCTTTCATCCAAGGAATCTGTGCTAGAAAGAATTTAGTCAAGTTTAGTAGACTATGGGAAGAATTTTTGCAAGAATAAACTTGAATAGCAGCTTTAGAAGAAAATATGGGAAGTGAAGATCAAGCTCTCACAGTACACTCCAAGAAAGGAAGAAGGGAAAAGCATCATCACCAAGGTAAGCATTCTCATAAAAAAAGTTCATCTAAACTCAGATGTTATACATGCAATGAAATAGGACACTTTGCTAGAAATTGTCCCATGAATAAGAATGGATCCAAGAAGAAGAGGAAATCTAAAAGAAGACATCGTGCTCACACTGTTGAGGATGATGATCCTCCAAGGAAGAGAGTAAAACAAGAAAGTGAAGACTCTTCAAGTTAAGATGAATATGTTTTGATCTGTCACTCATGGAAGCAAATATTGGCTTATTAATAGTGGGGCTTCTAAGCACATGACAGGTTTCAAGGAATCCTTTGAGAAACTATCAGAACATAATTCACCCCATAAGGTGAAACTTGGGGATGACTACCAATATCCCATAAAAGGTAGTGGTGAATCCTTCTACAAGCTAGACTTTGGAAAGTCTATGAAAATGAAGGATGCCTTGTTTGTACCAAGACTGAAGAAGAATATTCTATCCATATCAGCATTGGATGCAAAAGGCATGATGGTTGCATTTGTAGATGGCCAAGTCCTCATGTGGCCAAGAGGAAAGACTATTGACGATGCAATTGTGATTGGAGAACAAGAAGGAGGTTTATACAAACTGAAGGGCCATCCAGAACAAGCTATGGTCCATGACATAGAAGAGCCAAATGAACTTTGGCATAGAAGGCCTGTACATGTGCATTACAGAGCACTACAACTTGCAAGAAAAGCTGTTGAAAGTCTTCTAGAAATTCAAGCAAAACATGAAGGGGTTTGCAAAGGATGTGAGAAAGGAAAGAATACAAAGAAGACATTTCCAAATAGCGAGAGCAAGGAAAAATGAATCTTGGAAATCATCCACTCTGATGTATGTGGACCAATGTCATCAATTTCACTAAGCGGGTATGTATACTATGTTTCTTTTATTCATGACTTTTCTAGGAATACATGGATTTACTTCATGAAGAACAAAGATGAAGTTTTCAGCAAGTTTAAGGAATTCAAAGCCTTGATCAAGAACTACACAGAAAAGAAGATCAAGACCTTTCGATCAATTAATGGCGGAGAATTCACATGAAATGAAATAAAATACTTATGCAAAGAATCAGGGATTAACAGGGAGTTGTCCACTCCTTATAATCCACAACAGAATGGGGTTGTTGAAAGAAAGAATAGAACTATCATGGAAGCTACAAGAGAAATGATGCTTCATGATCAAGATCTTCCTATGCATCTATGGGAAGAAGCTGCTAGAACAATGGTGTATGTACAGAACCATACTCCACACAGAGTAATCAAGAACAAGACTCCTGAAGAATTCTTCTCCGCCAAGAAACCAAAATTCAACCATCTCAAAATATTCGGCTGTCCAGTGTACATACACATTCCAAAAGAGAAGAGAAAAAAAAGATCCTTCAGGAAAGAAGGGTATTTTTTGTGGGATACTTTGAAAGCTCGAAGGCTTATAGAATATACTTCCCAGGATTCAAGAAGATTGACATCAGCAGGGATGTAACATTTTATGAAGACACAGTTTACAACAAATCTAGAAAGAAACCTGCTGAAGATCCTGAAGAAGTAGAAGCACCCAAAATTCATGATACAGCCATGAATGAAGAAACTGAAGAAGAAGATCAAGAATTTGAAGAACCACAAAGACCTGTAGATCCACTTCAGGAGAAGAATCCTCACAAGAGGAAACCTACTTGGGTATGAGAAATTATCCAAGGTGCGGAAATATATGGGGCCCCAGTAGAGAATAACAAAGAAAGAAAGAGAACCAAATCTTGATCCGGATATGTAGCCTTACTATGTGACTTTATCAATGAAGAACCTTCAAGTTATGAAGAAGCGACACAATAGAAAGAATGGAAGGATGTTATGATCGAAGAGTATCAATTGATCATGAAGAACGATGTTTGGGATGTTGTCCCAAGACTAGAAGGGAATTCGGTTGTAACTTCCAAATGGATCTACAAGATCAAGCATGCTTTAGATGGTAGCAAAAAGAAATATAAGGAAAAATTTGTGGCTCATGGCTTCTCACAGAATGAAGGAATAGATTATGAAGAAACCTTTACACCTGTAGCCAGATACACTTCCATCATATCAGTACTTTCTTTGGCTGCAGTGATGAAATGGAAGATACACCAAATGGATGTCAAGATTGCTTTCTTGAATGGTGTAGTGGAAGAGGAAGTGTATGTAGAACAACCACTCGGTTTTGAGACACATGACAGGGAGTCCCATATGTGTAGATTGAAGAAAGCCCTATACGGTTTGAAACAGGCACCAAGGACATGGTATGACAGAATTGACAGCTTTCTATCCAGTTTGGACTTTACCAAGAGTAAAGTGGATTCCAACCTTTACTACAAGTTTGAAGATGGCAACCCAGTGATGCTCCTACTGTATGTAGATGATCTGTTCATAACATGTATGGATGGGTTGATTGCTGATACAAAGACAAATCTTGATACTAATTTTGAAATGAAAGACTTGGGTATGATGCATTATTTTCTAGGTATGGAGGTGTGGCAGAATGTGGATGGAATCTCCCGCGAACAAGGGGAGTATGTAGTAGAGATCTTGGAGAGATTTGGGATGATGGACTACAAGGCCATGACCACACCTATGGCATCGAACCCGAATCTATTGAGTGATACTTCATCAGAATTGGTTTATGCTACGATGTATCGTCATATGATTGGGTCCTTGATGTACCTGACGAACACGAGACCACACATTTGCTTTTCTATGAACACCTTGAGCCAGTTCTTGATAGATCTGAGACATGTTCACTTGATTGCTGCAAAGAATATTCTGAGGGACCTAAGCGATACAATTGATTATGGGCTCAAGTATGAGGTGAATCGGAAGATTAACCTGGATGGTTATGTTGAATCAGATTGGGTAGACAATGCCATTGATAGGAAGAGCACTTCAGGGTGTTGCTTTAGTATGGGATCAGGTGTGATCTATTTGTTTAACAGGAAGAAATACTATGTGGCACTGAGTACAGTTGAGGCAGAGTATGTCGTAGCTTGTTCAGCTAGTTGTGAGGCAGTATGGCTGAGGAAGCTACTATCTGATTTATTTGATCTCCAGATGGATGCTACTTGTATACATTGTGAAAACCAGAGTTGCATGAAGTTGTCAGAGAATCTAGTGTTCCATGACAAGTCGAAGCATATCGAGATCAAGTATCACTATATCAGGGATATGGTGCAGAGG
>LPNX010220146.1:102783-159547 GCA_001517045.1 Pseudotsuga menziesii
TAGCTGATGTGTTGACAAAGCCATTGGCTAAGGTGAAGTTTGAGTACTTCAAGGAGAAGCTTGGTGTTCTCTAGATCGAGGTTTCCTCCAAAGGGAAATGATGAGACCTAGAGCCATTTCGACATGGTGAGAGGATTGGTTCATTCCACGGTCAGATGTAAGGGCTGAGCCATTCTGTCATGGTGAGGATTGGTTCCTTCCATGTCATATATGAGTGCTGAGCCATTCTGATGTGACTATAGGATTGGTTAATACATGCTCAAAAGTAAGTGCTGAATGCCATTCTTGGAATGGAGGAACCTGGTCAGTTACCAGGTAGCTCAGTCTAGGATTGGGGGCCATTCTGATATGATTGTAGGGTTGGTTCCTACTTGATTAGATGTGAGTGCACACCCTTTCGAACATGCATGTTCGATTGGTTTCTCGCATGTGTCAGATGTAAGTGCAGAGCCCTTTCAAACATGTATGTTGGATTGGTTCCTCGCATGTGTTGGATGTAAGTACAGAGCCCTTTCGAACATGTATGTTTGATTGGTTCCTCGCATGTGTCATATGTAAGTGCAGAGCCGTTTCGAACATGCATGTTGGATTGGTTCCTTGCATCTGTCGAATGTAAGTGTAGAGCCTTTTTGAACATGTATGTTGGATTGGTTCCTCGCATGTGTCAAATATAAGTGTTGATCCTTTTTGAACATGTATGTTGGATTGTTTCCTCGCATGTGTCAAATGTGAGTGTTGGGCCTTTCTGACAGGGTTGTGGGATTGGTTCCCACATGGTCAGATGTGAGTGTTGGGCATGCCTTTCTTATATGATTATAATATTGGTTCCTACATGATCAGATATAAGTGTTGGGTGGGCCATTCTAACTTAGGGTCAGATATAAGTGCTGAAGAAGACCTACATGGAGGCTAGGCCTACAACCAACATGAAAAAGGGTAGGCTTTATAGAAATTCCTGTGACGAGAAGAATCATGAGATAGTACCTGTGAAGATTCAGTGTTGATGATCCAGCAGAGATGATCCAGATCGAGGGATGATCCAGATCCAGAGATGATTCTCCAGAGATGATCCAGATCGAGGGATCATCCAGATCCAGTGATGATGATCCAAATCCAGGTGAAGATAACTTGAAGATGAATGTGACTTATAGATAGAGATGAATTGAAGGTGAATATGGTGAAGACTTGATGATGATCCAGATGATACAGAGAAGAAGAATTGTGCTGATGAATTGTGTCGAGAGAATACCTTCCTAGTTAAGAGGGAGTGTTGATGTAATTGTAACTTTGGAATGTATTCACTTATATTTCTTATGTATTGTAACCCAATGTTTATTCTAGGATGTATTTGTAATGTACTGGAGTCATGTCATGCCCTGATGTTCCTATCGGGAATTTTCTATAATATAAACAAGTCATGTCGGGTCAAGGTGTTTAACTCTCCTATTGTCTAAGGGTTAAAGTCCCCGCAGTTCCAGGGCACTAGGGTTATTAGAATCACCTAGTGAAGTTGGACCTAGCTGGGTTTAGTCATGTCAGGAATTAATATAAATAGAGAGCTATCCTCTCTGTTTATCACACACTCACTCACACTTAGTTGTAGCGCATAGATGAGGAAGAGAAAGACACTAAGGAAACGAAGAAAGAGGTTACTGTTTTCGAGAGATCATCTTACTGTTTTTGGGTTTCACTTTGGTGTTGATTCTATCTCTGAGGAAGTTGTGGGATCTTCTCTATTTATGGTTTCCTCGAGGAAAAGCACTGTGTTCATTGTCTCTTGTGTTTGATTGTTGTGCTTGTTGCTCTCTCAGTTAAAGATCCTAATGTTATGCTAGCTTAATGTTTAAAATCTAACATATACTTTGGGGGGCATTGTGTTATACCAAAATATCATCACTCTCATGTTATGAGATAGGTATTCACTTGACTACTCCAATCCCTCTAGATAAATGAAGGTTCAAATTATGCCCTTGCAATTTTTCCCTTGACTACTCCAATCCTTGCAATTTTTCCATTGACAAAAAGCATTACCCAAGTCAACATCACTCTTGATACATGAGAAATAAGTGGTGCCACTACTCTTACCCTCACTACAAGAATCGTTACCCCCTTATCACCACCTTTTTTCTTCATTAGAGGAGCTTTGCTCAAGTTTTCAAGGAAAGAAAGGAATATTCGGGAGGATTCTCGAAGCTTACCTCCATGGAGTCTCATCCCTATGGTTTAGGACCAGATAAAGCTTGAGATCCTCCCTTTTTGGATCTAATCTCCACCTCACTCATGATATGCTCAACCATTCCTATCCTCCCATGCCTTTAAATACTGGTTCAACACCCATGGGACAAAGAAGGAAGAATTGTGTTGCATACCCAAACTCTGTCAAAATCATTCTTGAGTCTTTGGAGGCTAGGTGAAGTTAGAGGAAAGGATCCATTGGAAGGAACTCTCAACACCAAGGCATGAAGGTTGTAGTCTCTCTAGTCATTTCTAATAAAAATGTCTTTTATTTCCCATATTTACTATTTCATGGGTTTATATTGCTTGATTCCTTGGTCACAAGCATAGATCTATTTGATTATATTGTATGCTATCATGATTCTCTTGTTGTCTTCCATTTTTTAGAGGTTCTTCTACAATAAGGTTCAAGGATAGTGAGGACAACCTTTGAGAGAAGTATCATGGAATTTCATTCAATTGATTAACCAGATCTAGGGGAAGCTTAACATTTGGTGTTTTTGTTTTGTTCTAGACCTGAACCATTCATATCTAGGGAACCAACTCTTCTCTACAGGAGGTGTGTATTTCTGACTGACAGACACCGGGTTGTTCTTGGAGCATCCAATGTGCCATAGATGGTGTTTGTATCCTAGGCACACAAAAGGCTAAACATTAGTACTCGCATAAGAAAATAAAGAGAACCCAATGAAAATGTGCAAACATGATTTATAGATAACTTACCTAAGGTTGTACGATCATGTTTATAGTGTCCAGTATCCTTTGAATAATATTATGTCTATGAATTGTATCCGTCAATCACATGTTTATTACATTGGGAATAAACTAAGGCTAAATAATTGAAATTTTGCTTCAACATGCACTTAAATGTTAAATAAAGCACCTTACAATCTAGACACACTTTACAATCCAGTAACACCTCACAATGCACTGACTCAAGTAAGCCACCTAGATCATCTCTGTTGTTGATGCTGTCCATCAATATTTCATTCTCTATATGAGGTAGAAAATATCATACATGTGACCTATTTTTGTTCGAAAGTGTTCGCATCTTGATGTTTATACCAACTAATAGGTTGGTGAAGTTGTATACAATAGCTCCTGGTCTATAATATTGATATACATACCCACCTTTCCTTTTCTGTTGTGTTGCTATTGTTAAGTACTCCCTTTTTATAACGATCGAGCTAGTTGGGAATTCAATATTTTCATCATCTGTAATAGGTTCAAGAATGGTTTATTTACCCTCTAAGAAACATTCCAAGCAATACTCAGAACCCCATCCATTATTTTTTGGGGAAACCACTGCATATATCTGACCTGTGAAAGGAAATAGGTCGAGTTAACAATACATAAATTAAATTTCTAATTTAGGTACTACTAATTTAATTGTTTGTACATGCTTGTATGAAATCCGATATGTGATCATAGTATGTAGAAATGTGTGTTTGATCATATTACAAATGGTCTATTTCATTGTCCCCCTTGAAATCGGTTCCAAGTGTCATTTGATACCATGTATCAATTGTATCTGTATACTCACAATCATCCCATTCGCCGATGCTACAACAACTTTAAAAGCAAGCCTTCAATCTTTTCCAAATTTGTAGGGCTAAGCTGTCTGATCTTCTAATTGAATGAAACTATTGAGTTCCATGCACTATGTTCACACAATGTGTTTGGGATCAGTCCAAATTTGTCATGTCCTAGAATATTCTCTACACTAGGTGTTTCCTTGTCGCTTGTTCTCCCATGATAGATGCACACCAGTTCACTATAGATGTAGTGTCTCGAAGGAGATCACATGTAAACTTCATATCTTTCCTTCAAAGGAAATTTTTTATGCATGCACTAGCACCATCGTGTTCTCCTTTTCCATGACCAGTTTCAAAGTAGTTCCATATATGTGGCAACTTGTATTTTATGTGCAACAAACACAACCATTGAAATACACGTGGATTGTTGAATTGTCCAGCACAACCATATGACCAAATGAAATGATGATAAAATGGTATATCCATAGCTATCACATGATCATAGAATAATTTAAAGCAATCTTGCATGTAATGGATGTCATGGGTCCAGCCTTCACTTACATAGAAGTGACTTTCTTTCAGTATCACGTGTTTCTCTTCATTGTTATCTGGCCCATGTCGATACGTGATATGGACCATTATGCTCACTTTATCTAAGTGATAGTAGTGACTTTTTATTTCATTTTGTGGTTGTAGGGTGTAATTTTCCACAAATTCAACTAGTGATAGTATTGTTTCGAGGGGGAAGGTGTCCCGACATATTCTGAATTGCTCATATTTCCACCCTGCCATATCGACATGTTGAATTTACTATTGAATCTTTCCACGAAACTTTGAAATAAAATCACATACTTGCACTTGGTGTAAAAAAAAAAACAGTTAAAAAAAAACATAAAAATATGTACATGTAGTCACCAACTTAATGTACATGAAGTACATGTTAAGTCACCAATTTAATCTTCCTTCTTTCTTTGCCATCATGTAGCGGATATGTCTCGTACTGATAGTTTTGGTTCTCAACAATTTCATTCCCAAATAGTTAATCTTAACTCTCATGGATGCAATCACACCATAATGCTAGCCGTCCACAAATGTTGTAAGAAACCTCTACACATTGTTTTAAGTAATGTGTCTTCCCATCTTGCCTCAGAAACATCATGCTATAGATGAAATATCTGGATGACATTGGTGGTATTATACTTGATCATTTCTGCACATGGTTAGGATGCAAAAAACAACATATATGTGAAAATGTATGATAATATAGATTAAACTCTATTTGGTATCTACAACAAACAACAAGTGTTCCGAATGGTATTGATTGTAACATACCAAGGCTTGAATTTTTCAAAAGATCTTTGCCTAAGCCTTAGATTTGCATGGGAAACTTTAAACATCTCAAACAATTGAGTTTGTGTCATGTCAAGATAATGTTTAACATGAGGTTCATTGTTCATAGAACTCCTACATTGTTTTAACACATCCTTTGTGTTGGAAGAAGGCCTAGTGTTATCATGCCAAAACGTGTGCACTAGTCCCTTCACTGCTTTGACTAACTTCATGTATTTGCAGGGAAACCTACCTCTAAATTCCCATAATGTTTCCATTTATCACTCTACATCAAGGTTGTCTGTTACTACTGAATATTTTTTAAGTGTCTTTGGATGTAAAGCCGCAATTTGTGATGTGCATTTAAGTAAATGACATTGTCTTGTGGATCTACATACAATCGATTCAATCAATACGCAACAAGCCACATTACAATCATGTGAATGAGTTTGTTTACCAATTGATGTGAATGCAACAGTAAGAGATTTAAAAATGTGATTACTTGATTCGATATTCTTCAATGTTCTTATGCCTAAATTTCTTCTAACAGTTTCCATATTTATATATTTAAGCAAAGCTAAAAACAATTGGAATTTACTGGCTTCAGATTTGTTATCAAAATATTGTTTCATTATTTGAGAACAATGACAAAGGATAGTGTGTTTAGACACCTTACCTTTCATGGAAGTCAATTCACTCTCATCCAGTTGTATGCGTTTAGGAGTTCTCTTTCATTTTGATGCAATATTTCTTGTCGTTTGAAATGTTGGAGTGATGTTTACATCCACTACAGGCTAAAAAATTTGATTAGGATATTGAACCACTTGACATGGTTGTTGCTGATTCACATTTGCATCAGGAGTAACATAATTATTGAACTCTTCACAAGATTGTCCATTTAATAATGGATCAATAATATCATCTCCCCTATAACCAGCTTCCTTTAATGTTGCATTATCTTCCTCAGCCTCTACATCACGTATCTATTGAGTGGGAATGGGAACTATTTGTGCATCCAATGAATGCCGACTATTTCTTGAATCTTTCGTCCTTTTTTATCTTTTATTTTTAGCTTCTTCCAGTGTAACCACCTTCATCGCCAACTTTCGACCTCTATTACATACATTCTCCATTGAAATCCACCCAAACTTGTACAAACCCTATGTATTTGTGTAAGTAATGATTAAATTGTAGGTTCAACAGTTCTTTGTGCGCGGG
Source organism: Pseudotsuga menziesii (assembly GCA_001517045.1). Lineage (NCBI taxonomy): Eukaryota > Viridiplantae > Streptophyta > Pinopsida > Pinales > Pinaceae > Pseudotsuga > Pseudotsuga menziesii. The sequence goes on from LPNX010220146.1 coordinate 109,101, forward strand.
TTTAGAAAAATTATGTCTTTTTCTACAGTAAACCTATCCCACAGCATGCAACCCAACATTTTTTATATAACACATATCGCATATTCGATATGGATACAATGATTTTTACTTAACATGCAGTTTGTATTATGTGATCACCAAATGCCATATGTGATTTAGTGCATATCAAATATTAAACTTGCTAACCTTATAATGGACCCCATACCAATGGTTAATACCTCTAGACCTATCCTTAGAGCATGGTAGTGTCTATAGAACTATCTCTTTCCTGGAAATATTCATAATGGTTCCTATATGACCATGGTCAACGCCTCCTGGAAAATATTCAATGCATAAATAAGACTAATGGCACATATATTCCATATTAAGGCTAAATATCCCCTTTAAAGGGCATGTGTAGTGGTTTAAGACTTGTTCATGTTACACTATTGTCCCATTACCATGGTTAATACCATGAGACCCATCCTTAGTAAATAAAACCTCATAATGACACCCATATCCCACTGAAGGACAAATATTCCACCTATAAGGCATACATGTTGATTTAGGGACTTATTGTTTACTCTTCCATGACTATAGTCAATGTCTAGAGACCCGTCTCTCCCATCCAGAAACTTATAATGGCACCCTTATCCCATTATAATACCATTTCAAATCCCAATATTCCATATAGACGATCTATGGGGTGGCTCATGGCCCAACATTACATTGGTTAAGAGAAGGGGGGAGTCAAAGGAGGGAGAGGAAGTTGTAGAGGGAATCATGGCAGGGAGGGATGGGTAGGGGACATATATGGGGGGATGAAGGGAGGCAAAATATAAGGGGAAGGGAGGGATGGGTATGAGAGAGATATGAGGGGGGGATGGATGGAGGACAAATATAAAGGGAATGGATTGGTGGGAGGGGAATAAATATAAGTGGGATGGAGGGCCCTGGGGTCTTAGACATTGTCAAGGGATGCAACCTCTACTTTAGGCCCTAAATGAAGCTTATAGGAATCTAGGAGCACCAATAACACCTTAAACCAACATATGTTACATCTTGAGGCCATTCTTAACTTTGTGTGTGGGAATTCACACCATTAGGTTGATTTAATCACTAATGATGGGTTTAGAGATGTTTGACATGGTTGAGCGATCGTGAAACCTGGGTCGTAGACACTAAAGGAAGCTTCAATGGATCCAGAGGAAAGAATAATGTATCAATCCACCACACATGAACTTTCTAGGGGGTCTTTGGACTTAGATTAGGGATATGTGATTGATTGATGATTTTGTTTACAATACTTATGGGTCTTGGGGCCATATGCATGGAAATGGGAGGAAACCCAATAAGTTTCCCCTAAATGAATCCCTTAGTCATTGAAGGTCAATGGGGTCTGTCAAAAGTATGCAGTGTGGGTACTTTTTGGATGCGGAATTACATTCTGCATCCAACGAGCTCTCCTGCTCGGAATTTGAGTAAAAACACAGGGAGATATGCCAAAATAAGAAGAAAAAAAAGTAGTTTTATTTTATGACAAATATGTCAATTCAACTATTATGGTTGACTCATTTTATTTAAATTCTATTGGTTCTTGAATTCCAACTCACAAAAATTATTGTTGGCACGTTTTCTTATAAGGCCCATTTTAGACCCCAAATTTCCTCTAATGAGTGGATGTGTTGGTACCATTATGAATAATTTTGATCTATATATGAGTTTCGAGCCTTATAGAAAGGTTAGGAAATAAAACTCAAACATTAAGTATAAAAAGCATCTTCTATGTCTTAAGCATCATGAACAAGTGCCTTGAACCTCCAATAATTGGACCTCATTATCCAGAACCATTCACAAATTTTAGGATAACCGTCGTCCTTTTCCACACTAAACCGCCTTACAGGGGCCAATAATTACCATGATATTTTCATTTTATATGGGGTTTCTCCCAAAGACTATCCACTTGGTATTTACTCTTTTCTACTCTCGTACCAAGCTAGTTAATACTTTTATCAAGAATTATGCAATCCGTGCAGACACCATTTGTTCCTCTACCATGTAAATCACAAGTCTAGAACAAAAGAGCACAGCAATATATCCTTTCTTTAAGTAACCAATTAAAAAACATGAAATAAAACCATACCTCAGACCTGAGTCTCTTTTTCCTTGTTACAAAAATTCCTTACAATTTTTAACTGCTGCAAAACAGATCAAGAGACAAAAACACAAAGTGAGAGTATCATGATAAACTAATTACCTATACTAGTGATCAAGGAATGTGATAATATTCAACTGAAATTAACAAGACATGAAATATAGGAAAGGGGAACACTTTTGTATTAAATAATGAGATATTAAAGTTACAACAAATCCTTGATGTTCATGGCTTCAAAATCTACAAGAAATCTAAAATACTTCACAACTATGAGCATCTCTTCACATACAATCCAACTCTATCTTGCCTCTAACTTAGAATTCAATCCACCAGCATAAGGGTACTTTATTTTGGCCTTCCCCACTCACTAATCAAGAAGGATTCATTTATAGGCCCGTTGTTGTTCATGATATTGATTTGGGGAATGGATAGGAGGTGACCCCAACAGGTGAGGGAGGCAAATGCCACCTCTCCCAAGCAAATAGGAACTGACTCCATGGAGGCTTCTGCAAGGAAGCTTCCAGAACCTTATTTTTTCCTCTTTTTGGTCCATTGGTGCACTGAGTAGAAGGGAAAAGGGTGCTGACCTAACTTTTATTAAAAGAAAATGTGGACCAGTGCTTGTTGCTCCACTACAGACAACACCGTCGGCACTGTATGAAAATAGGAGAAAAGCACTGCCCTTCCAAAATATGGAAAAACACTAGCCAAGGTGTCTCGGGTTAGGTTCTTTGAAAGGTTTATAGGTAATGTGGAATTTCCTGGTGCAACAAAATAACTCCCAAAATATGAAGCTAGAAGGAAGTGATAGGTGAAATAGTTTGAAAGATATTAGTCTGATATAGAGGCAATGATAGATGAGCTCATAACTGACATAGGACTAGTAACTAACTTAACCAACTCAATCATGGCTGCAGACTAATACGCTATAGATCCATGATGATGAACATGTCATGGATACCAATAATACATTGTAGATCCATAAACAACTGATGTATAGGATGGAACATGGCAACAAGACATACCATTCTATTCAACCTCAAATACTAAACACAACCACCAAGCATACAATGTGGATCTGTGTCAATACTCTAACTGTTCTCCAAACAGAACCTGAGGATAGGAAACCAAAGTGATGAAGACTAACCGCTTAGGGTCTTCATTCCAATCCCTAATTGATATGATTCTAACCATGTGAATAGATGTTTTGATGTCAAACATGGCAGAAACCACTTGATTACCAGTCCTTGATGTAAATTGTTAACAAGTGTGAGGGAAATCATCATTAATGTCAATGATCCCCAAGGAATATAAATACATTCTCCCAAGTGTGAATAAATGTTTTGAAGTCAAAAACTTGATATAATATTTCAATCTAAGGTCATTGATGAAAACCTACTATCGAAAGCGAGGAAACCTGTTATTGAGGCATGCAGGCTTCAAAGTACTTGACTAGGTTTCTAGGTCTAATTCTTGGATAATGAATTGAAGTCAACATAAATAGACCTGTCGCAGGAAGACCATGATGATTCCCACATCAGTGACATTAAACATGGAACAAAATTTGATTTGAAGTGATGAAATTGACTCAAACATGACTGACTTTATGGATAGGTAAATTTACTAACGAGTTATTTTTCAGAAGAGATAACCTTTGAACAATTTGTGGTACGACAAATGACTTGGAAGCATTGACTTGACGAGACTAGAACTAGGTTTAATGCAAGGAATATGATGGAGCATTCTTTGAATTGACTCAAAGGAGTGAGGTGAATCATGAAAATGGATCGAATCAAAGACAAGCTGAATACCCAACTGTTCAGATATGCAAAATGTAGACATGTGCCATGTTCAAAGGTGGACTGTAGACTGCCATAAATACAAATGAAAAACATTCGCCTTTCACTCAATTTACCCATATTTATTAGATGAGTTCCTCTTTTCTTTTTTATGAGTTTAAAGAGGGTAACAGACACTCGTTATAGCTCATCAAGTGATGAGGCCATTCTCAAATGTTTTATGAACATGAGAAAGGAGGGTTTCATTCCCAGATAGGGTTTTCCATTGTTTTATTTTATGAGTCTGATGAAAGTAAACTTAGTATCGTTCATATTTAGAGATTTTGAATGAAGACACAAGGAAAATCCAAAAGGTCCTTTTTCGTAAATAGGCCTAGTCGGTCCGAAAAAGAGATAACCTACCACCAACTAGTCGATCGTTCTATTACTTTTAGAAGCGTGAACGTAAAAAGTTCTTTTGGATTTTTTTTTAAGGAGATTGAAAAGAGATTAAATATAAATTTGTAGCGGGTTTCCTTTTTAATAATACACTTTTAATGAGTCTGAAAAAAGGCAAAAAGGTAGGCTTGACACTCTTTTATTGGTGATTTCACAAGCATGTGAAAAGTGTAAAAAAATGCTCGGTACTTTTTCATCTTTAATCTAAGCCTGAAAAAGACTAAAAGAGCTTGTTTCATAGGCATGAACCAAAATTGGACCCAAAACCTCAAAAAACATATTAAAAACCAACTCCATTAGAACTATATAAAAACAAGTGAGAAAGCCCACTTTCAGAAAATAATTTTGGATTTCAAAAATAATTAAGTTATAATGAAATAAAAAAAAGTTTCCAAAATTACTACAAATAGAGTGGAATAGTAAAAACATTTACCATTTTTACTCTTACCACTTGGAGAGTTTGAGAGTTGGAGTGAAAGGAGAGAGCTTCCATTGGTGATTTTGCAAGTGATCCCACCCATTGTTTCTCAATCTTCTTGGAAGGGGTAGGTATTCTAACCATTTGTATTCCATGCCCATGACAAATTCTCAAGTTTTAAATAATAATAGAAGGTTTCTATTTGTGCATATGAAATGTTTTTGACCAGAATTTTGGGGTTTTAAACATTTTGAGGGGTCAAAATGCTGTCCATGGAATCTTTTTTATTTTTTGGGTCATGAGCACGACAACACTTTGTCGTGCCAAGACATATGCACCGTAGTCACTCTGTCCATAGCTAATAGAGGCATCGGTCATCGGAACTCTATGCATGAAGAGGCATATGTGCCATAGGTGCTCTATCTGCAAGATGAAAAGGCATTGTAGGTCTAAAAAATTGTAAAAATAAACCCTATCCCTGTCAAAAATTGATTTTTTCCTTCTATGTTATTAAAAACGTCATTTTATGCTTCCATTTGGTCATAATGTGATTATTAATAAACATTTGTATGTGCACATAGGTGAAACACATCATCCACGTCATGTTCATTAGGAAAAAATGAGAGCATGAGACGAAAAAATTCCAAGCCTTCAGTGATCCAGCTACCGTAGAGGCCTTACAGAACTGCAGGCTACTGAAATATTTTAGGGTACAATGCATGAAGGAATACATCCACCTATTAGAGTATGTTATAGATATGCGAGACCCTAAGAAACAACACTTTGTGGTACAGACCCAAGCCTTGACCATAGACATTGAGGATTTTTACTTCTTGAATTGTTTGTCCTAGAGAGGGAGACCAGTAGTATTATCCAGAGCACAAGGAGGAGAGTCCTTGTTGGATGATTTGACCAGACAATATTTTGCACTCAGTACACATTCCCAATTTGGGAAATTAATCATGTAACATATAGTGGATCATCCCTTAAGGACAGTGGTTTATACCATTAGAAAGGTGGTCAGGACTAGGACCACTCACTTGACTACTAGGTCACACTTGGTGTATGCCCTAGATTGCATGGAGCCTATAGTCTTCAACTAGTGTGAAGGAATGTTTGTAAGTTTAACAGATCAACTGAACAAGTGCAAAAGGAGGACTCTTAAGCAATTTGGCTATGGAGATGTGGTGGTATATTTCATTTTGCAGAGGGTTCCCCACATGAGGCCTCAAGTGACTATGAGCACACTAGACCCTGAGGATCCTAGGATGCTTAGGTGGGTTTATATCATGGCCCACCATGGAGGTGGAGGACCCAAGGTTGCCTACATAACAACCTTCTTTCGACAGCTGGGGGGCCAACTACTCAGGATTGAAGATTATGCCTATGAGGGGGAATACTTTTGGGATAACTCAGAGCTCGTACTACTTGAGGGGGAGGAGTGGGATGACCAAGGTAAGAAAGATACTATCCACCATGTTTTTAATTTTTTAAGTTTATTTTATTTTTATTTTGTAATACTAAGATAAGTGCAAATGACGTTTATACAGATATTGGACTAGTACGCCCAGTTGGTATGTCACCTCTTTCGAGGCAGGCAGGGACCAGGGATATGGTGGCTTATCGCTTCGAGGCAGGTGAGGAGCTTGGATATTTGGAGGAGAACCAATAGCATCTGACTATAGGGATTCCAAATGTGACCATGGATGATCTACCCAGATGTTACCAATGCCATGCTGCAGGGATCTCTAAACGGTTTTCCAAGCTACTCCATGGAGTGGTTCAAGGTATTATATGCTATCACGAGCACCGTCAAGAGGATGACTAATTTATAGGGATTTTCCACTTTTGTGTATGTACATTGAAAGCTTCGAAGCTTCATATTTTACCTGATATATGTATATTTTGAACTTGTTACAGTAATGAACTTTGAGGGCACTGAAATATTGATGCTTCAGCCTAATTTTGTATCTCAGTTTTACAGTTTTATATATATGGAAAAAAAATTATTTACAGTTGTGTGTGCAAAAATGTGATGTGTGAAATAAATGCCTACTTATGAATTTACATGTACGTCATTTATGTTAAAAATGGACTTTTAATTATGAAAAATGTACCAATCTAAGACATAATTAGCTAGGGAATCCACCACAATGTTCAGATGTATTGGAACATGTTGATATGTGACTTGCTCAAAATATCTTTCTAATATTCTAACCCTTCAAAATGTTCGCAAAAGTAGAGGGTTTAAAATAGTGTAGACCCGATTAAGATGTTGAACAACTAATTCAGAGTCTAGGTAAACCCTAATCTCTCTTACATCGCTAGCTAGGGTTTCCATCAACAATCCAATCACTCTGTGATATTCATCCATATTGTTGGTGGAGGGACCTAAACAACTCCCCATGAATTCACCAAATCACCTTTAGGAGAGTATAGTATCGAAGCTGTTGATGCAAGATTTAATGTATAATTATTAGCACCGTTGAAGAAACCGGTAAAGGTAGTCATGTGTCCATTTAAAAATAAGGTATACATAAGCAGGGTTTGAAAAAACACAACTTAGATCACACAAAAACCACACTTTCAAACTAAGACACACAACAATCTATAAACAGAATTTACAAAGAGTCTATGCTAGATGACCTAGGAATAATATCTTTTAAGGTAGAGCCCGTTACAAGGCTTATCCAAGGGTATCCCATCATAATCTACCAACTCATAGGAACCCTTCTCAAAGGCGCGACTGATAATGTAAGTCTCGTGCCACATAGATTCGAACTTCCTTGCCCCCAGCTTATCATGCTTCTTGTCATAATTCAAGACCAGGTCTCCTTCATTAAAAGAGCGGGGTTGAACGGTTCTGTCATACTGGGCTTTCATCCGCCGTTTGTGTGCCTCATTTGCTAAGGTAGCATCGTGGTGAGTTTCATCAATTTTATTTAGATACAGGAATCGTTCCTCTTCTATAGTGGTGTGAGGAAAAATTTCCACAGGTATATTCAAAGAAGGGACCTCTCATTCTATCAAGAGAGTTGCTTCCAATCCATATACCAACTGAAAAGGCATGAAATAGGTGGAATTCTTTAAAGTGGTCCTATAGGACCAAAGTGCAAAAAGTAGTTGCAAGTGCCAATTTGACATGGCCTTCCCTACCACTCATTGAAGCATAGTTTTCAAAACTTTGTTTATCGCTTCAACCTGGCCATTGGCCTAAGGGTAGTAAGGTGTAGAGTTGTCATGACAAAAGCCTAAATTTGCACTAAGTTTTGCCATCATTTTTTTCAAGAATTGTGACACATGATCAGTCATAATAGCCCTAGGAATCCTAAACCTAGAGATGATATGGTTAAACAAGAATAACACAGTTGTTTTCCCGTCTTCGACATATGTGGGCATAGCCTCAACCCATTTTGTGAAATATTCCATGGCCACTATAATGTAGCCTTGCCCCCCGGATGAGGTAGGTCTACAATGCATGAAGTCTATGCCCATTTTGCAAAAGGGCCAACTACTATGACAGGATGGAGTAGAGCTAGATGGGTGCACTTCTTGGTAGTAAACATTTGACATGGCAGGAACTTCTTGACTATTTCCATGCAATCTTTGAAAATCGAGGGCCAAAAATACCCTGCATGCAAGATTTTATGGGTAGTAGCCAACCCAGAGAGATGACCCTCACACGCACTAGCAAGGCAATCATTCAGGATGATTTCAACTTCCTCATGTGTGAGGAAATGTCATAATATATAATCAACACCATGACAATATAAGGTGTCATTCAGGATGAGATAGTATTTATCTTGGTAGTGGATGTGATGATGCTCATCGCAAGTAGTGGCAGGATGATATTGTAAGGTTTTGAGATACAAAATGATGTATCCATACCAAGGGTAAGTGGTACTAATGAGAAACAATGATTCATTAGGTAATGAATTGACGGGCTCTGTATTCTCTGTAGTATGGAGAAGGTCACATATGAGCTCTGCGAAGACAAGGGACTTCTTCATAGTAGTTTTAGGAAACTCCAGCTCAAATTCTTGGAGGATAACGATCCATCGTGAGTATTTTTCCCCAAGTACCTGACATGTCAAAACATAATACATGGGGTTAGAGTCAACATAAACAATAGTAGTGCAGAGTAATATATAGTGACAAAAATTCTGGACCACGATGACCATGGCTAGAGCAATTTTCTTTGCATGTGAATATTGGGTTTTGGAGTCTAGAAGATTCTTACTAGTATGATAGATCACATGATCTTGGTCATGTTCATCTGTTTGAACAAGGACCATGCCTATAGTAGAAAAGGATGCAACCACATATAAGGAATATTCCTTTGTGTAATCAGGTAGTTGAAACACAGGTGCATGGGTAAGTGCATGTTTGACATTATAAAACACACATTGTGAAAAATCATCCTTGACAAAAGGTGTATCCTTTTTAAGCAACCTCATGAAACAATGTGTCTTTCTGCGTAATTGTAGAAAAAATGACGTAAATTTTTTTCCTTCTGTTGCAAACTTTGGAGTTTAGTTACATTCGTTGGAGCAGGTAGGGAAAAAATAGCTGCTATCTTCAAAGGATCGATACGGATGCCATCTTTAGAGACGATGAAACCAAGAAATCTTCCAATTTCGACACAAAAAACAAATTTGTGGGGGTTCAAACAGATGTTGAAATGACAACATTTGAGAAAAATAGCTCTCAAATGATTGACATGAATGTCCTGCTTCTTGGAATGAGTGGGTAGGTATTCAATATAGGGTTCTGTAACATGCTTAATATCATGAAAAGCATACGACATGGCGCATTGAAAAGTAGCATCATCATTCTTTAGGCTAAAAGGTAATTTTCGGTAGGCAAAGGTCCCTCATGGGAAAATAAAAGTCATCTTGGGTTGGTCTGACAAGAGACTCTCTATCTGATTATAGCTAGAAAATCCATCCATGAATGAGAAGATGACGCTTCCGGCACAGTTATCGATTATCTAATAGATATAGGGAGTGCAGAAATTGTCTTTCGGACAAGCCCTATTGAAGTCCCTAAAGTGGAAACAAACCCTAATAGTACTCTACTTTTTTTTCACAAGAACTATATTGGACACCCATTCAGTTAAAGGCACAGGATAAATGAAACCAGCCTTAAGAAGTTTTTCAACTTCTTCTTTAATGGCTGCTTCTTTTCGTGGATGTACTTATCATAATTTCTGGTGGACTGGCTTGCAACAAGGGTAGGTTTCGATCTCATGAACAACAATGGAGTGATCAATCCGTGACATTTCTTCGTATGTCCAAGCGAAGACATCTCGAAATTCCTTGAATAAGGTCATATATGATTGAACCTTGGAGGACGAAGAATTCTGGCCTATATAAATGTTCTCTAAAACACCTAGTTTCAATCATTAGAGGTAATTTCAACTCAAAATGGACCTCCTAAAAAAATTAATAAAATAATATTTATTAATTTTTTAGGAAGAAAAGAAAAAACTGCTTTTTTGTTTGTATTTTTGACATATCTCCGTATGTTTTTACTCAAATTTCAACCAGGAGAGCTCCTTGGATGTAGAATCAAATTCCACATCCAACGAGTATGCACTCGTCATAATTTTGATGGACCTCACTATCCCAAAAACAAGAAATACCTGAAAATGTGATGATGACATCACCATCATGCGTTTTCAGGTATTTCTTGTTTTTGGGGTAGTGGGGTCCATCAAAAGTATGTCGAGTGGGTACTTGTTGGATGCAGAATTTAATTCTGCATCTATGGAGCTCCCTCGATTTAAATTTGAGTAAAAGCATGGGGAGATATGTCGAAAATACAAACAAAAAAATAGTTTTTTTTTATGATACCTATCCTCAAATTTATATTAAAAAAGTGTTTAAGACCTATATGGTAATTCAAATTTAATGAAATTTCATTGGCTAACACATGATGACATGGAATTTGAATTAGAGTTAAAAGGTCCATTTTGAGTTAAAATTTTCTCTAATGGATATGTCTACGGGCATGGTTTTAGTAATATTGCATAGATTTCCTTAAGACTCGACACTATGAGTGAGGATCGAAAATTGAGGGTCTGTGAATATATTATATGAAACATCTGATGCAAAGTGATCTTCTACCATATGGTAAGGGGGAAGGAAAGAATATTGATGATGACAGTCTTCCCAAGGCATCTCCTCTAGCAACATAACTTACATAATGGATTCATCTGTAGGAAGTGTATGTGAAAGGTAATCTACAGATGGAGGGGGGTTGTCTAGCCAATATGGTAGGTGATAACGATCTGAGGCCATAAAAAAATGGTCATTGATGGTAGGGTCACTGGTGGATTTTATTTCATTGTAAACTTCTTCAAAAGGGGTAAGGGATGTTGATTCGCCAGAAATCAATTTTCCTTTGTCTATGATGGTGTTATAAATCATATTAATAGATGCATTTTGCGAAGCAGGAGGAGGATTTAGTAATGTAAAGACTCCCATGAGTGAAGAGTATTTGATAATACCTACTCCTATGTCTTGATATTGTGGGGTATTTAGAATCAGGGCAGTGTTTGCATCAATGGTAATAGCACTAGGTGTAATGAAATCTAACCTATCTATGGTAACAATCCTTCCTTTGAATCAGAACTTGACGATCCAAAAAACTGTCGATGCTACAGCTTGCATAGCATAAAACCAGTTACGACCTAGGAGTAGGTTGTAATCCAAAGGAGCACCAACGACCTCAATATGAATGGAGAATGATTCCCCCCCAGTTCGGCGTGGACAACAGGCCGTAATCCATAGGGTTGAAATTCATGACGATGAAAAGAATTAAGAGTGGTAGATGAATGATTGACCTCAGGAGAACCAATGTCTCTCCAACAAGACAGAGACATGACCAAATTAGCAACTCTCTCGTCCAAAATGCTATGATGAATATTATTCCTAGAAATTTTAGTGATTATATGGAAATCCAGCTGATGTGAGACCCCATTCTTAAAGTCATCCAGTTTGAAATAAATGATATTACTATTTTCAAGATCCATGGCTCCAATTGCTATGAGAAATTTTTTTCGCTAGGTGGGACAAGTTCGGAGTACTTCCAGGGTCGACATAGTGCATGGTGCTTGGGCCAAATCTTCTACAATGTTATAGTATTGGGAAACACGTGCATTAGGATTGATAATGGAATTACGAAGAGTACTCTTGGGTGGGTGAAAGATTGCTTCAGGAATAGGTTTTTCAATATGAATACCATTACTAGGAGGAGGTGTGGAAACTGAATGTTTTTCAGATGGAACTTCATTTGGTTTCTTCTCTAGAAGAGGGTCATAACTATGTGATCTTGTGTTCAAGTTAATCATTTCACTAGAAATAATTCTAACTTTATTAGTGGATGAAGAAGGATAATGAAAGGATTGATGATCAATAAATTGTTCTTGGGAGGGGAAAGGGTCTTTGAGAACTACTAGGGTGGGTGAACTTTTCAAAAACTTGTTAATTTCCTCACGACGAGGATATTCTTCGGTGAAACGATCACCTCCACAGATTAAATAGGGATATTTTACCTTTCTCTTACCTTTTGAATCTGCATCATGATGTTGTCATTTATTTCCTTCGTGTTGATTGTCAGGTTTTTTCGATTTATGCTTTCCTTTTTTATTTCCACTCAAAGAATCAGTGGATTGGACTGCATTTACTTTGGTGGAAGCAATAGGAGAGGGTGGAGTTTTGGGAGGTGGTGATTGTTTATTTGCTGATGTGACAGTTTGGGTTTTCTTTTAGAAGATATTTCTATCATTTGTGTTTGTACTGAACCAAGTATACCATCGATAGGTGGTTCAGTTGTGGGTCTAGACGAATCCGTTGTGGGTCCATGGGAATGGGGAATTAAATCATACAAAGTAACTAACTAGGAATATACCAAGTTTAGGTACTAAGTGTGACTAATAGCTTGTTCCATGGTAACAGTTGAAAAATCTCTAGCAATAGGTGGATGTAAAGACTTTGTAAACCAATCATCCAGTAACTGATCAGGAATGGGATCCTTCATTAACCTATGTCTTATTCTCCATTCATGGATATGATCGAAGATATGGGTTGATATGGTTTGATGAAGCGAGGTCAAAATATCTGTACCTATTTCATACTGGATGGGTAAATGAAAGTGCGTTAAAAATTCCATTGATAAGGAATTGAAATCCCATAATGAGTGATGTGCTACCTATATATACCATTTTGCATCAATTCATGTGAGGGTTCTTTGAAATAATTATAGAAGGATTGAGCCATCCATAAAAAAATTGGATGAAAACCATAGATGAAGGTCATCACGTGATTTTTAGGATCCTCACTAGGTTTGCCATCAAAATTTGGTATATCCGAAGGTAACTTCAACAGAATGGCTATCCAGAAGGGGTCATGATGAATTGGGTCATTTATCAATATGGACAGATTTGGAAGATCTAATGTAACCATAAATGGCAATTGTTGATTTGGTTGCGAGTACTTGTAGTACTGATATGGAATGTGCTGACTAGTAGGACCATATGCAGATTAGTAAATGGGCATGGATAATTCCCCTGAGGCTTGTTTACTAGGTTTTTGGTTACCATAAGGTCCATTAGGAGGTGGGCCACCTAAGGGAGGTGGACCTCTAGGGGGTGGTCCTCTAGGTGGCAATGGTGGTGGTCCTCCAAGAGTTGGTGGTGGTGGCCCTCCTTTAGGGGGGGCTCCAAGTGGTGGTCCTATAGGTGTTCCACCAGGTCCTATGGATCCTCCAAGTCCTCCAGATCCTCCAGTTCATCTCAGAGGTCCTCTAGGCGAGGGTCCTCCAGGTGGGCCTTCATACCCTCCAGTAGTATTGAAAAAAATCTCCTCCATAAGATGGGACATTAGACCAATTTTGTTATCCCCAAGGTACAAATGCATTTCCAAGGTAGGGAATTTCGGGATAGACTCCCACCAACTGTAATGGTTGATAAACTTATTGAACCGTAAGTGGTTGATTCCCGGGATAAGTATATCCCCAAGAAAGAGGATAAATGATAGGTTGGACCTAGGAGGATACCCCTTGACCTGAAGGAAGTACAACCATAGTAGTATTGGGAGGATGAAATTTCACTCCTGGCAGTCTAGTAGGTAATTTTTTACCCATACTAGAAATATCCCCTCGAGTATGTAACAGAATTTATGCTAGGGGTTTCCCCCAGGTATAGAAACTATTAGAGAGTTAAAAAAAGATGGGGAATTCCGACTGGGAGAGGGTGTCTAGACTGGATTGTGACTAGGGGCGAGGGTGGAAACCAAATTTCAAGTAACTAAATTTTGGGTTGGTGATTCCAGAAGATGAGCTATGTGTGATGGTGAAAGGGCACAATACCTAGGTGGGGTGGTTCTCGAAGGATTAGGAAGAGGAGAAATACTTCTCCTCCTCAAATTTTCTCCATTTTTAAATTCTTCTACACATGCAGGCAACCTACGTGAATAATCGATAGATTCCTGGACAAATTCTTCATTTGATGGAGCATTCTCAAGCCTTGTCCTTAAAGGAGAAAGTATATCTAGGTCGGTTGTGGTAGTTTCATACTCAGCAAGTGTCTATCATAGAGATGTTCTCCAAAAAAAGTGTTTAGGCCATACTCTGCCTGTATAGTTTCATGAGGTGGGTGATTAATAATCCATTCAGATGAGTCAGGTTTACCCTCCATCAGAAACTGGAAGGTAGTGTTAGTTGCAGGAGGAAGTTGGACTGAAGAATTTTTATAGATAGAGAAATATTCTCTAGTTTTAGTAGCTGAAGTAGTTTCTATATGAGCATCAACAGAAGCTGGTCGTTCCATGGTTACACATTCTTGTTCTTCCACATCTGGAGGGGAGTTAGGTGGTAAACCCTGCAATCTACAAGAATGACGCCTCATAAATTACTCGGCTAGGGTGGCAGCTGAAGTTTTCTAGGTCAAAAAGAGGAAAAACACACACAAACACACCTACATAAGATAAAGGTCGCAAGAAGTCTTAAATGATAGGATGGGATTAAGATAGCCAGTCTCTCACTAGGATTGTCAAGAAGGTGCAACTCGTGATATACCGCAGGGTCCAACAGTAAAATTTGGTGAGGAGGATCAACCATCCCTCACCTGAATACCTGGCTACCTTGACAACATGAGCATAGTAATCTCCCTGAATGTTGTTTTTTGTGTATTAATCCAAACAAGACAGTCAAAGGGTTTTTCTTAGATGGACAAGGAATCCTAGTAGGGTCTCCCTATTAGGATTATTAATCCTCCCTTGGTCAAATGTCTATTAGATTAATTATTTCCTAACTTAGGAACCTTAAATTAATTAATTGGGTCCAATAGTACAATTGGGTCCACTTGGCCTAATGGGGCCACATGCACGAGTCGTTGGAGTGTGGATAACACTTCTAGAGGTTAAATTCCACTTACTGCATGTGCATGCATCAGTTTTGGCACCTCCTAGACCAATCCCTACATTTTAGGAGCCACTCAAAGTTCCAGCACCAACCTACTTCAGTCAGTTGGTGTTAGTACTAGTTCGTCTTAGTTAGCCCCGAGTTACATTCAGTTACTTCATAGTTAGTTAAGTTAGTGCTACCAATGCATGGACAATGCATGGGGAGGAGCGCTTTTCCTACCTACCACACTTAGTTGCACTGAGTTAACTGGTTATGAGTAATTGTTAAAGTTATTGGTCATTAGAGAGTTGTCTATCTAGACTCCGATGTTGATTCGGGGATCTTGAGTTAGATATCCAGTTAAGTACAGTCATATCCACTTTGAGGATTCAAATTCATATCCCATGCATTCAAATTCTGCCTATGTAAACTATTGTAACACCGGATATTATTATTGCGAATGATACTATAAATTCCTGAGCAATACTTGTCTATTTCCTGTGTTGTTTGTTTTTTTTAGTTTGTATCCTCATTCTCCATCTATTTGATGCAAACATTATTAGAAATATCTTCTTGAAGATATAAATGGCATTCAAATTATAATACTCATGATATATGCAAGGTACGTGGGAGCTCAAATCCATAGTAGTGTTGTCTAATGCACAACTATTTACAAGGGTCCTTCTCATATACAATCGAGTATTTTAAGTACATTTCTATATACCTCAAGGGTACGTGAAAGGTCGTTTGATATACCGATGGTACATGGAATAACCGTGCAGGTCCCGGGTTGCAGTGCAGGTAAAAAATGACAACTTCTACATTTTACGATGCTGGAACACGTCACTCACCTAACACTCAAATTTCTATACAATATTAACTTAAAGCTACCATTTATTTTATCTGAATAATTAGTGAATGTTTGTGAGGTGTTTTCTCCAAAATGAAAATTTAATCTATATGTAATGCACTTTTTTACTTTGATGAGAACTAGCTAGGGTAAGGAAGAGACCATTTTTCTTTTTCCTCTCAACAAAACACAAAAATGAATGCCACTTTCAACAATTGAAATGCAATACCTCATAATAAATCATAAAGAGAAATCCTCTAACACAAATTTTCTTCAACAAAAACTCTAGATCTCTGAATTTAAGAAATAAAACAAAGCCTCTAATGTGTATATAAAATTAGCTTCCACTATGATGCCAAAAAGATATATTTTTCCCAATTACTCATGCAAATGAAAATGAAACTTTCCTTAGCATAAACAAGATGAAATAAAAAATTTCTTTCTTTATTTTCTGATAAAAGGCACACAAGCTCAAAGAAAAATAACTCATAAAGAGGCTATAGGTTTCCTTTTCCAAAATACAATTTTCAGAGCATGAACCACATAAAAAAAAATCCAAAACTGATTTTTTTCCACTATTCTTTTCATACTAAGGAAAAAGACAAAGGCGTCGGAGTTGAGCTCAGCAAGTGAGAATCAGGGTCACCAAAACCACCTGAATCAGAACATACAAACTCAAGCAAATCACACAAAGATTTTCAGAGAGAAAAGTAATCACAAAAAATTGCAAAAAAAAAAACTTGTTTACAGGCGGTCTAATGGCCTACCTCGACGCACTAAAATGCACTGCACAACAATGTTGTAGCTAGGATCGACGCACTTGGTCTACTGCAATAGGGCACCATCGGTGCTTTGTTCGATTTGTAGAAAGGCGTTGTCGGTGCTCTATGCCAAGAGGAAAAAGGAGCCATGAAGGAATCAACACTTTGTCAACCAAAAGTAAGTGCGCTGACAGATCACTGGATTGAAAAACTAAGTATTTGCACGAGAAACCAAAAAATGAACTGAGTTGGATTGCAAAGAGTGAAAACCACTACCAAAACAGAGGGAATAATTGGAACAGTAAGATAGATCACTTACCTTATCAGCTGAAATGGCTAGAGGAAGAAAATATGACCTCCATAGCGAGATGGTTACACAAGCTTGTATATCTGACTCAATATGCACCAAATCTGATTGGATCTACCCCAGATCTAATCAGATTAGACTATCCCTAGCGGAGTCGCTAATTTTTTTATCATGAATTATGTAATCGATGCGGACACCGTTTGTTCCTCTACCTTGTAAATCATAAGTGTAGAAAAAAATAGCACCTCAGTATATCCTTTCCCCAAGTAACCAATTAAACAACATGAAATAAAACCATACCTCAGACCTAAGTCTCTTTCTCCTTGTTCCAAAAAGTCCTTACAATGTTTAACACCTGCAAAACAGATCAAGAGACAAAAAAACAAAGTGAGAGTATCATGATAAACTAATTACCTATACCAGTGATCAAGGAATTTAATAATATTCAACTAAAATTAACAACACATCAAATATAGGAAATGAGAACACTTTTGTATTAAATAATGAGAGAGCAAAGTTACAACGAAGCCTTGATGTTGATGGCTTCAACCTCTACAAGAAATCTACAATCCTTCACAACTATGAGCATCTTTTCACATACAATCTGACTCTATCTTGACTCTAACTCAGACTTCAATCCAATAGCATAAAGGTACTTTATTTTTGGCCTCCCCCACTCACATTATGAAGGCTTCATTTATAGGCCCATTGTTTCTCATGAGATTGACTTGGGGAATCGATAGGAGGTGATCCAAATAGGTGAAGGAGGCGAATGCCACCTCTCCCAAGCAAATAGGAACTCACTCCATGGAGGCTTCCACAAGGAAGCTTCTAGGGCCTTCTTTTTCTCCACTTTTTGGTGAGTTGGTGCACTAAGAAGAAGGGGAAAAGGTACCGACCTAACTTGTTGTCAAATAAAAGGTGGACCAATGCTTATTTCTCCACTATAGACAGCATCGTCAGCACTCTGTGCAAACAAGAGAAACGCGATGCCCTTCGAAAATATGGAAAAATGCTAACCAAGTTGTCTGAGGACAGGTTCTCTCAAAGGCTAGTAGGCAATGTGGAATTTTTAGGTGCAACAAAGACAAAACGCATATGCATTATAACACATATGCCATATGAATCCCATATGTGCTTTATCACATATGTGATATAGTGCATATGCATGTTTTTAAAATTTAAAAACTCGGTGGGAATGGGGTTTGACATTATGTTCAGAATCAACTTTGGACTACCGAACCTATTGGCTAGGACAAATAATCGAGGACTATTGCTTGCCTTTTAGAATTCTATCAATATGCTATGTTTCGATGGCGTGTTTTGCTTTGACAAACACAATATTTTTTTATGAAAATTTAGAATATTGTAGAGTACAATCTTATGATTCTGAATATGTAATTTTTTCCTTCAAATGTAATTTATTATTATTTTTCTAAATGACACACGTTAGTTTTTGAAAATAGAGACATCGATTGCTTTTTATATAACTTTTGATTTCTTTCACCATTTGCCAAGAAAAATATATAGTAGTGCACTAGAAGAGAGCAAGCTCTACAATATTATATATAGAAATAAAAAATTTCATTATTTTTTTCCTCCAAAGTGTTGCACCCGCACATAATGTTTTCATTTAGATCTTTAATCACTTCAATAATTAATAAAAAAATTGTGAAAAATTGTGAATAAATAGTGTTGCACTAGGGTCATATGTCTTTCCATGGTTGCAAGGGTTTATCCAAAATTGACATCATTTACCTCATATATTGTTGCACGCGCACAAACATATATGTTATGATGTGCTGAAATTTTGAAAACCAAATTTCAAGGAAACTAATTTTATAATCATTTACACACATTTTTTCTGCATACATGTTATATATTATGAAAGCTTATTCAATTACCTATCTTTTGTCTTTTGACTTAATCTTCAAATACTTTATGGAAGTACCCCTAATTCTCACCTAAAGTAAGAGGTTCGAGGTTTTTCCAGAATTATATGACATCTAAAGTGTGCTTAAAGGAATCCATAATTGTGCATAATCCCTTTTTACAAATATGTGCATTTCTTTTTTATACTTAATATATTTCATGGATAAGGCAATATGTTTTTGAGTTTGTCATTTAGAGTCATAGTATTATTATGTACCAAAATAAGCTTGTACATTCAATAATGACCTTGACCTTCAAAGGAAGGGACGGAAGGCTCCAAGAAGGAGATATAAACCACAATTAAACTTAGAATAAGTTTATTATGTCTTTTTGTTCAGCTGTAAGTTTGCTGAGGTCTTCAAAATCTTATGCGGCAGCAAAGCTAATGGTAAAAGTAGTAACTTACCCAAAAATATCAAGAACCTCATTCATTAAGTGTTATCAAGAACCTCATTTATTAAGTGTGAAGTAAGACATAAATAATTTCATTTCTATACAAAATAATTTCATATATATAAATAAAATAACTTTTCAAAATAATATATAAAGACTTCATACATGAGATTTGACCAATTTAATTTTGGAAGTTATTAAAATGTTGTTTATAAATATATGAATTTGTAGATTGATTTGTGTTTAATGCCAAATAACTATTATATGAATGTTATTTGTAAATTTTTTCTTAGTATCAATAATCAACATAACCAGGGGAGGGAGTTGCTGAGCAGTCCCTATCTAAAAGTAAAAGTAATAGTAACCAAATAAATAATAACAGTTTATGATTAAAAGTAAAAGTAACCAAATAATAATAGTTTATAATCAATCAGTGTATGGAGACATGAACAATAGTCACTAAGACTAATTGCTAATTGCTTATGTATTATGGTTACGCGCATTTCCTTTCCATCCTGACCGATATATTTTTATTAACTTAAATCATTTTTTTAAAATTGAAACAAAATCATATTTGCCTACCCAAATAAAGTAAAACACAATCCATATGAAGCATTATACTGCAATTGAAAAAGCGAAACAAATACTTGTGCTTGTTCAGCTAGTTAGCCAGTAACTCGACAGGGCAAATGCTCATGATTCTGGGAGTATTTTCTCTTTATTAATTTGGTGACTTTGTATCTTTTTATATAAGAATGTGTATGAGTTTATATTTTTTATATAAGATTAGTACAGTAACAAGTAAAGTCGGTGGTAAAGTGGTTGATAAATGTGGATAAATATAAGTAATCATTTAATTTTTTAAAGATAATTAACTATTACAAAAAGGTAAAATATATAATTTTATATTTATTATTTTTCCAATATTGTTATTATAAACTTAATACAACCACAAAACAAAATAAACAGCTACTTTCCTTGTAGTAGTGGTAGTCTAAAACATGCCCACTTTGTGAAATATATTTAATAGCAAGAAAAAGTCTAAAACATAAAAATTTTGATTTTTCCAATAAGTTTTAATAAGACTGGAATTTTGGATTTTTTTTTTTTCAAAAATTTGAATTTTGTATTGTTAAAATTTTAATTCTAAATTTATGAATAAGATTTAACACCTTCAAAAACTATAATTCACCTAAATTCTAATAATTTAAATACATTTAAAATTAAAAAAAAATCAGTTAAACTGAGTCCAAATCGAACCAGAAATAAGTAAAATTGTCATGAGTTTAGGCTGCGCGTAATTGTTATAGTAAAGACAAATCTAGCTGTAAAATGTTTACATCATTTCCATAACAATCTTGAACCTGTTCACGATTAGAGTTCAGTATTATGCATATAAAATGTGGGAACATGAAAACTGTGTAGCTGTAGGTCCAAGAGCATAATATAAGAAATAGTGTTCTATGTATAAAATAACAAATGGTATTTACATTATTATTGGGTTTTTTATATAACATTTAAAAATAGTATGCATTTATGATTGTTGGATATGATAAATTTAAAAATAAATTGCATTTATTATTGAGCTGAAGAGACTTATTCTATAACCTAGTAAAGAAAAGATGTCTAATTCAGTAGGTGCTCATCATAGAGTTGACACTTGTCCTTTATAAACCATCATAGATCCATCTAAAATGGGATCTACCAAGCACAGAGAGCAATCAAATCTTTCCAGGTGCAAACCCTTTATTAGGGTGGAAATATGTAATCTAATTTTTATGGTTTCCGTTTATCTAATTTATGTTGTTTTATATATATGCAATTTTAAATAAATTAAATTTAATAAGACCATTTTCAGAAATAGATTCAAAATAGAAAACAAATTGAGAACTATACCATTTTTGTAACCTAACTTCATCCAACCAAATTTTTTTATGAATACCACACACCCTCTAATGGCATGTGGTATAATTAGCAAAAATTATATATGTAACATCAAATATGGTGATGCTTAAGAAGTAAAGGGTAGCAAGCAGGGTTTTTTCATCACTTGGCAAGGTTCAATTCCATTGAGGGCCTAAACTAGAGCTATGGGGCACTTTGAGGTAGAGGTAGAATGTATGGTTCCAGTGAGAGAGATTGTATTAAATGATCTACTGACCTATGGACACATAAGATATACTATCCAACCCCTTTAGGCCTGAGTTAGTTGAGACATGTTAATGCATGTTAATGGTTGATGTGGCCAAGTCCACTTGATTTTAAGAGATGGATCTGGGTTTCTTAACCAATGGTTGATAAGCAGTGGCTCCTAATGACTAACATTTCTAATAAACAAACCAAAAAAATAAAAATAAACCCAGTCTCTTGCTAAGAATACAACAGTAACAACATGTCTTAAATTCTTATAACGTATTACTAAGCTTACAGCTTGCTTCAGTTATCATTGTCAGTAATGCCTAACAATACAACACTAACAACATGTCTTAAATTCTTATAACACATGACTAAGCTTACAGCTTGCTTGAGGTATCATTGTCAGTAATCCCCACATAAAATTGTAACTTGGCATCCTTCAATATAATTTTATTGTGCAAAAGTATTGGAGATGAACAACTTGAAAGAGGAGGAGACCTGAGGGTACCATTCATTGGATGCATAACAGGTGGTGTGAAACATCTGGTGTTTGATGCATTTGCATGAGAACCCCGGCTAACCACTCACAGAGACTATGAACCGGAGCTAACAAGATCGCCCACTAATTTCCACGAACCAGCATCTCTGTTCCTGAGCACTGAAAACCTGAAAATGCTACCTCCACCGTTGGTATTTCAGTCATGGTATTCGCAAATTGGGAACAGAAAACCTGAAAATGCTACCTACATCGTTGGAATTTCAGTCATGGTATTCGCAAATTGGTGTTAGCAGAGGACAGGTTGTTAAAAAGAGCATATGGGAACCTCGAGCTAATTAAGCCCCGCATGGAAAAGGATGATCTGATGAAGCGAGATGAAGACCTACGAGTATCGACGTATTGCATATTTCTATTTTCTGTCAATATCAATTGCAGTTTTAAAGGTGTGCATATCAATATTAGACCAGTCAAAACGAATGGCCTTCATGCGCCATAATCTGAAGACTTAATATAAACTTAATAGACGTAGAGCTAACCTCAAATAAAATCTCCGAATTTTTAATTTAATGGTTTAACAAATAATATTAAATAAAAAATTGCAACTATTAAATGTATAAATTTCATAAATAAATGTCACCTCAAATTAAAAAATGTGACTACACAACATATTACATTTCAAAGCATGTACAGCTCTAGATTAGGATATACATATTATATTTCAATGTATGTAGAGCTTTAGATAATGATGGTTCTTGTTCAATTAGGTTGTTTAATTGACTGTTTGCTTTACTTAGAATTATTTGTGAAAATAAAATATATAATTCAAACAGTCACAAGTAAAGTGATGGATGAATGTCTATCAATATAACCAATCATTTAATTTTTTGAAGAGAACTAGTTGTTCATTGTCAAACAAAGGATAAAATATATAATTTTATATCCATTATTCATACCAGATTGTTAAGGTTAATATCAGTAAAAAATACTATTTAATTAAAAAAATGATATGAAAAAATAAAAACAAATTGTTAACAGTTTAATTGAAGATTATTTAAATTTTAATCAAGATCATGAATCTAAGCATAAAAAACCATTAAATTAATTTATGAAAAAACAAAAACAAAGTGTTAACAGTTTAACTGAAGCTTATTTAAATCTTTAAGCATAGGAAAACCATTAAATGAATTATTGCTGTAAACTTGTTACTTTTAAGTTAATTTACTCCAGCAAATCCAAAATCTGCAATAATATCTAAATGACTATCCACATAATTTGTAAATAAACCATTATAAACACAATTAAAATACTATTCTTAACTTGCACAATCTAGTATTAAGATATTATATTTAACCAAATCCAAAATCTGAAATAATATATAAATAAGTATCAACCTGAGTAAACCATTATAAACACAATTAAGATACTATCCTTAACCTGCACAATCCAGTAATAAGATACTATCCTTACCAGCCCTTGAGCCAGTATAAACCTAGACGAGCTAGATACCTCTGTAACTTGAAACCCAAACAATTATTTGCTAAGTTCTCTCTTAAACTTGCGTTTTGATTCTGGACGGACTGACTTCGTGATGGTCTATTCTGTCAAATTAATCCTCGAGATTTTTATATGAGATTTCCAATCCAATGTTTGGATCTCCTCCCCTTTACTTTGAATTGATTACGACGACGATGGTTCCTCCATATGTTTCCCAATGCTTCTAGCTGATGACGATATTGAAGGTTCTTGGCATTCTTTGTTATATATGGCAATGAGAACAGCTGCATCAAGGGCAGCATAGTGTAGCTGACTATTGCTCAAGGGACGTTCCCTCCAGTCACTCATCCTAGCACTTTTGTTTAAAGCACTTCCCAGCACAGCCTTTGCAAGGCCGGAAAGCCCCCCTGTAACAGATGGAAAAACCTTTTGAAGGTCTAATGTAGGCGCTTCACAGTAGCGAAAACACTCCAGCTCTCCATAGGAATCAGAAAGATGCTTCAGGTCATAGTGCAAAGCATACCCTAACTTCAAAATGCTAGTTGAATGAAATACAGCTTTAAGGCACAAGTCCAGTGCACCTGGTTCTTTGTTTAATAAATTCACCATGTCAAATATAAAGACCTTTTTGGCAGTAGCAATCTGTAATATGGAAACCCTTCTTGCCCCAAACACCCACTCAGAGTCTATTCCAATCACGTTAACTTTATCCTCCAGAAAATGCTCGAAAGCTTGAGCTAGTCCTTTTATTGTATCAATCGTTATAACCTCATTTTCTACTGAAACACCTATGTCTTGTAATTTCAAAAAGTTAGCCTCTCCCTCTACCTAAACTGGTTCACATAACTGAAATATTTTTAAATTGGTTAGTTCAAGTGCCAATTCTTCGAGGCGCTGAAAAAGCCTTGTCCTAACCTTCTCATTTCCATCATCCTTGGTTTCAACATCACCCACAATACTTAATGCTTGGGCCCAACGTCCTTTCTTAGCAAGCTTGGTCATCGAACGTTCACTGTACTGATAAATAGCATCTGCAAATTCTGATGAGAGCTTATACTTTTTTGCCATATTCTTTACATTAGTCAACCACTCCCTCCTCTCGTAACATCTTATAAGTAAGGAAATCGTATTATTCTCGGTGTGGTCAGAAGTAGCCCATTCTTCTGCTAATAGATACTGTTTAGCACCAACCATAGGCTCCAAAAATTCCTCCCAAGAACAGCCTAATCGCTTTATAACAGACGCAGCAGGACAGAAATGATGAGATCTTATAAGCTTTAGAATCAATGTTTTTAATCCCTGAAACTTCTCAGAATCAAATGTCACTTTCTGTAATTCTTCTCTTAACTCTTCCAATTTAAACTCAAAAATTCTAGATAGAATAATATCTACTTTCTCATTTACAGTAAATGATCCTGAAAGTATCAAGGCATTGAACAAATTAGACGCTAATCTGCTTGCTTCATAATCATGAGCAAATGTTGGGTTGAACACAGCCAAACCACTAAGAACTGTGAGGAATAGACGGGTTGGGTGTTCACCAGAGGGAGCCAAAATGGAAAGCAAATCTTGCAAACATGCTATAATAAAGCTTGGGAGTACATCCCTTCGGAGAGCTTCTATAAAGCCCTTGCAAAATTCATGGTAATTTACCTTGACCTTTGCGTCGTTTACATAGCGGAAGGATTGCTTTAGATGATAAACAAAATATAAAGTGTTTAACTGTGACAAATCTGAAAGAGCGTGCAACACTATGGAATTCTCTGCTGCCATTTTTCCCGTCCCCTTAAAACTGAGTACAGTAAGAATGTCATTGAGATAACAACACGCTCAGAAAATGAGCTTCGGAAGAAGTTCAATGTGTCTCAATGCGTTTGAAACTAATAAATTTAAACAATATTTATAGATAATCTGGTGGGGTTAAGACGTTACATGTCAGGTCATATATTAGATGCTTTTTCACTTGGAGAACATTTTTTTTATATAATTGGGTGGGTTTAATTTAGGTTTAAGAGAATATAACTTACCTCATATATATTAGTTAGCCATTTTGTTGGTGTATGAGATACCCTTGTTTACCCAAAAAACAATTTTTTATATAATTGGGTGGGTTTAATTTAGGTTTAAGAGGATATAAGTTACCTCATATATGTCCCATAGCTATTTTGTTAGTGTATGAGACTCCCTTGTTTGTGGGAGAAAGGACTTTTTGTACAAAAATTTAATCAAAAAGATTTGAATCTATGACTTCCTAGAAGAAAACACCAATTTGATATATGATACCCTTTATTTATGAGACTCCACACACCATTTTGACTTCTCTATATTTAAACATATAACCTCCTAAAAAATTATAGATAATTTTAATCATCATATCCATTCACTTTGTATATCTATATAATCTAATAGACTTTTTTTTTTTAAATTCTTAGTACCATGTTTCTAAATAACAATAAATATATTATAGGTTTTTCTTTAAATCTTTTGTTTATGTAATACCTTTATATATATATGGTAGGTTTTTGTTTAAATATTTTGTTTATGTAATACTTTATAGAGAAAAAATAAGCATGTCTTTTATGATGAAGTCAATTTTAACCCTAACCTATGTAGATTTTTATTGTACTTTATTTAAATATTATATAATAATTAGTTATTAAAGTCACATATTATTATGGATAAGTATGACTAGTTACACTTAGAGAGTAGTTTCTTTCTTCAACTATCTACATCAATTCCTCTTAGTTTAGTTCAAAAGATTATCCACTTTTAACTTAGGGGAGGAATGAAAACATAGAAGATAATGTTGACTGAAATGCTCACTTAGCCTATAATACTAAAAACCCTCATTTTCAAAATGGTTAGTTAAAACAAGTATGGAGTGTTGAGACGCATGGATGAATGGTGCACGAATTGTAATCCAATACTAGGAATCCAATGGAGTTGATGGTTCATTGATATGTGTCTTGAAATTTTTATGTGTCGTTACAAGTTGCATCGAAAACGCATTCAAGGACACTTGGTAGATTTGTCAAGACGCATAAAAACTTAACACAACAACATTTTCAGTACTGCAAGTTTAATTGGACAAGGCCTATGTCACCATGTTGTTTACATTCTCTCGCTATGGGATTTCTAATATTGGACCAATAAATCCAAAATGCACATTGCCTTCTACTTAGCAAAACCTTAGTTTTGAAAATGGACAAATAAAAAAATCTTTGAATGTTTGGACCCATGGGCAAGGGATACCCCAACTCTAATACATTGCCAAGAATCCAATGGGGTTGACTATTCATTAGTTTGAGTGGTGGCTCAAAGTTTATATCAAGTTGAAAGTTGTATCCCTAACTCATGTAGGAACTCTTAGCAAATTTGTCGTGTTGCATAAAAACTTAATGGAGTAGCATTTTCAACTATCTTAACGTGTTTCAAGTTTGTTTGGGATGCGCCTTTCGGGACACTCCTATGTGACAAAACAGTACTATCAACATGCTCTAGGGGAAATATTTACAAGATTGGACCCATAAATAAAAAAATGTGTGTGTATTCCTACTAAGAAAACCTTAGTTTTGAAAACCTATGAATAAAAGATGATCCATGAGTTGGGACCCATAGGTGAAGGGTACCCCAAGTATTATCCATTTCTAGAAGTCCAAAAGAGTCAACATTTCATCGATATGAGTGTTGATTTACATTTTATTTCTAGTTTCAAGTTGCATCTTGAGGTCATTCAAAGGCTCTTTCCAAATTTGTCCCATGGAATAAAAACTTAATGGAGAATTATTTTCGAGTATCGTAAGTTGATATAAGTGGGGTTGGGTAAATCCTATGTGACCACCCTATGCACACACTCTCGTGGAAATATTTCTAATATTCAATGGTCAAGTGCACAAAGTTGAGGAATCTTTTAGATGCAATTCTAGATTCATGAAACCCACTCAAGTTCTATAAAAGAGAATCGGGTCCCAAGTAGTCCCAAGCCTTCCACACCTTGTCTAAAGAAATCCCAACAATTTCATGGTGAATGCCAAGGAGGATAGGGAAAAACAATGTGTATGAATTATGTATCTCTAAAATGCGTACGCATTTTGTAAAACATGTTATATGCTCAAAACGCGTCATGCATGTCATTCTCTCCACATCAACCACATATCAACAATTTTGGGTGATAGAAAAACTATTGGTGAATGTGTTTTGAGTGACTATATCTTGGATCTTCCACCTTGGGAATCAATGTCTTCATTCTCAAGTATTTACATCAAATTCCATCATTTTAATTTCTCTATTTTCATTAATTTGTATACCCTAAAATGAATTGAAACCATAGAATTTTTAATTTGTATTCCCTAAAAGAAATTTAAACCATAATTGGAGTCATGTGTATCCCTAAAGGAAGTTAAAACCCCATTTACTCATAAAATTCAAAACAAATTCAGTAGATGCATATATATTCATGAGCATCATGATGAGTCCAAACAAATATTTACAAATATGCAAAGTTTCTCATCTATATAGCAGGGTTATTTACAACTGAAAAAAATCAAGAATAATTCATATCTTCGCCAAAATACATTATCAAAGATGCTAAATGGCCTCTAGAGTCCAAAAAAATTCATGCCATAACAAATAATATGATATCAAAATCCTTGCCAATATTGCAATTTTATTCATAATAGCATTATTTTCCCTTCCTCTAGGATCTATCCATCATCATTACGAGGAATCCAACTTGGTTCGCCAAGGAAATTAGTCGACACCTTATAGTTTTTATGAAGCATCTCAATCCAAGTGTTAAAATAAGGTAGATAAGCTTCTTGTGCTTAATAAATGTTTTCACTTGAGTGAAGGGTACATTTTGGTTAAGGTTAAGAGAGAGGAGTTCAACAATAGGATCTACTAACATCAATATACATAGGGAGGTTGATGTGCTTGATTGCATGCAAATGCCATACTATCATACATGATAGAATCTAGTGGAAACCTTGCAATCCTAAAAGCTTGAAAACTCTTAATTTTGTTGAATTCTAGATCCCAAACCACTAATACACAAATATGAAAAGTTTATCATCTGTGTATAGAAAGAGTGCATAAAACTAAAGTGGAATCCATATATGCCCCAAACTACACATAAAAAATATGCTAAATGGAATATAGAGTCCAAAGACTTCTCCCTACATCAAATAATTACATATATTAAAATTTGTGCATATATTGGGTTTATTGATCAATAGAACCTTGTGCCCCCTCCTCTAGGATCTATCCTCTTCCTCTATGTGGAATGTGGATGTTGGTCCTCTAAGGGCATTAGTCAACACCCTATAGTTTATGTGAAACTTCATAATCCAAGCCTTAAAATAAGGTAGAGAACCTTCCGATTCAACATATACGCATAGGACATTTAATGTATGTATATGAAAATTGCAATTAATAAATTTATACAACATAAATTTAGGATGGAAAAATGTTATATCTCTATTATTTAGTGTAAAATTTTGTCAATTTTAAATTATAAATAGTTAATGTTATTATTTGTTATACACTAGTTGTACATTTTCCATTGCTTAGAGATGTCATTATACCATGTGTGTTTTGATAATGATATTTTTTGGTATTAATGATTGCAATGACTATTATGGATCGAAATGAAGAGATATTGAGAGCTGGATTGGGGAATCAAAAACTCAGGATGGGGCTCGTACTCACATGACATAGGGTCTAGGGATGCAATATTGCTACCAATATACCCCTAGGTGCATTGATAGGGCCCAAACCATGGCGCATGGGTAAGTTTGGGGGGATTTGAACTTGATATCTTCCATTTACAACCATTTACAACATTTTTACTGTACCACTTACTCTACCCTCCCCATCGACAAAGATGACACACATTTAATTAAATGAAAATTTGACATTAAATGAGACTAGTATTTTTTCAAAATGGGTTTGAAAGGAAAATACAATTACCAACCATCTTCGTTTCAATTTGCTGGAACATAATTCCCTGTTGGACTCATTATCCAACCCAGACATAATTTTTGGTCATATTGACCTAATTTATCACTTATCCTAAGTTATTGACTCGAATATTTGACCACATCATCAACTAGATCATCCTCCTTCAATCAGGGAGGCTAACTGAGTCTTCTCCTTCAATCAAGGAAACTAACTGAGCTTCCTCCTTTAATTAAGGAGAGAATGTGGGTTAATATGCGTGAAAAAATCACCCAAATTAGTTAACTGATAGTTACTCCACCTACTTTCAGTTAAACTATAGCTATAAAGGCGCCTCCATCATTATTTTTCCTATTTTTGTTAATTGCGAGTTAACTGAAGTGATTTAAGGCACGCCCAACAACTTTTGGTGACTCAGTTTAGTACAATTCACTTGATCTCATGTAACTGAAGTTAGACATGCATCCTCACCTACTGATTGAGATGCAATTGAGTTATGGGTGTGTGCAAGAAGTTGAGGGACCTTTTAGATGCAATGGTGGATTGAAGTCAATCACTCTTAATCCAAAAAAAAGAAATCATCCCAAGCAATCCCTAACCTGACAAGCCTACTCCGAAGGCTGCCAATAGGCATGCCAACTAGGATAGTAAGACAAATCGTGCCTCCATTTTAGTGAACAAAATTGCATGTGTGATTTCATTCACTAAAACGGAGGCGCGATTTTGAAAGCGTGTTTTTTTTTATAAAATAGCCTGAGGCTGTCTTTTTCTCCTCATCGTGCGGCTATTGGACCAAGGAGGAGAAAATCTCTACTCGGCAAATGATTTTGTGGGTGTGCCAAAGCCCTCCATCTCCACCTTTGGATAAACCTCCCCTTTGTGAGGTATTTCCCTCATTTCCTTTCATGTTTTTTTCTCTTTCTTCATCAAATTATTTGCCCTTGATTGAAAAATTAAACCATATTAAATTAAATTATGGCCAACTGAAAAAAAAACCCAATGGAAATAAAAATCCCAATGTAATTGGCCAATTGAAACCAATTCCCCAATTTAATGATAAAAATTAAATAATTTTGATTATTTAACAAAATTCATACCCAAAATTCCCATGCCCAATGGAAACCAAAACCCCAATTAACTCAAAAAACAAATGAATTTCACTATTTCCATATGCATATTCACAAGGATCCTTGTGAATCCATACCAAAATCCACAAATATGCAAAGTTTGTCAAGCCAATTGCAAGTTTGCATAAGTAATTTACATGCCCAATGTAAACCAAAACCCCAATTAACTCATAAAAAAAAATGAACTTCACTATTGTGAATCCAAACAAAAATTAACAAATATGCAAATTTTGTCAATTATGTTGCAAGCTTGCATATACAACTAAAAAAAATCAAGTAGAATTCATATATTCCCCTAAAATAGATAAACAAACATGGTAAATCCCTTGCCTCTATCCGAAATATCAAAGTTGCTCTTCCAAGAACATCAATAAACACCTTATAATTTTGATGAAACTTCTTGAAGTTTCTCTTCTAACACTACTACATTTTGACCAAAAATACGACGGCCGTCATGTCGGATTTTCGACACTTCCCTGTCGCATGTACGACACTTTGGTTTTTTTTGAAGCGTCGGAAACTTGTTGTCGGTTAAGCGACACTTAAGTAACCGTCGCTTAAGCGACACTTAGGTAACCGTCGCTTGAATTTAAATCTTCGGTTATTCGACACTTATTAAGCGACAATGACGAAAATTTTTAAAAACTTTTGCACCCACAGGCGTCGCTTAAACGACGGAGAGACGGATTAAGCGTCAAATCAGCGACATAAATAACTGTCGCTTAAGCGACAGATAAGGGACTAGGCATCAGATAAGCGACACTGATAATCATCTCTTAAGAGACGACAGTTTAATACTAGGCGTCGGATAACCGACACTTATAAGCGTCGCTTAAGCGACGGCAGTTAATTTAAAAAAAAAAAATTGTAAATTGTGATATCTCGTTGCTAACTGATATATATTCATCAAAGGAATAGGCCAAGTGCAAGATTTGGGTGATTCTGAAAAGAAATCCCTAGATTGTGGCATCTAAGACACTTCATAATCCCCTCTCCATTATATACAACATCCTAATAATTCTATGCACTACACTTATAGATTCATCAGTTATAAAACTTCTAGAAGTGTTTTAAAAAATTCAACTATTTAGTCAATTCGAATACTTAGATTCCTATTTGTGTCCTTTAAAAATAACTCTGGGATTCGGGTTATAGTCAACAGTTATACTTCAAAATAATTTAATAATATCTACATTCTAATGTGATTTATCACGATGATTGTTCATCTCGTCCTAGAATGAATATAATGATCTAGTGCATCAGTACTACATATCTGATGGAATAAAACCATTTACTTCATATTTTACTCTATTCTCTCCTCAATATAAACCCCCATGCATCAGAGATGCAGCAGACAGTAATAAGTATAAAACGTGACAATTTTGGGACAACTTTCAGCAGGCATTTCAAATTTCAAATCACTAGTATTCCCATGAGACTTCTTGCAAAACATGTATTTAGAAGGATAAGCTTACAAGTCCTCCTCAAGAAAACACGAGATGCAAGGCAACAAATGTGGGTCTTGTTTATAACAAATGCTCTCAACACAAACTTAAGCATCAAAGATATTGAACATGTTATGTAAAGAGGGGAAGGTGAAGAAATATCCAATAATATAGCCTACACAATATGCCAATTAAAATCAAGGAATCACTGAATGATATTTACAAAAAAATCTCCCATGTTCTGCATATCTGTTGTCAAGATACCAATTATCAAAGTATCCTGCTGAAGGAAGAAATCAAAACTTTAACATTTTTTATACCTAAAAGGACCCTTAGGATCTCTTGGAGGTAATTCAACAGCATCCAAAGCTTCAAAAATGCAAGGACCATTCCACCATCCACAGACATTTTTTGGGACCATGTCTTTCATGTTAGTACCATGAAGGGCCGAAATTGGAAGAAACTGCACATCTGGACAATGAAATGCATTTCAGATTTATAAAATCAAATTGCTCCGGTCACATATAGTAACTTGCAACCACCTTGCTAAGTCCAAAAAATGTGAAAAATAAATGACCGTTTTATACTTGAGAATGCACCTTACGATGTAAAAATAGCTATCTACACAGATCAGACAGCATATACAAACATAAACCCTGGGAAATGTGTATCAATTGAAAGACAGAGATAAAAGTGCCAAAACCGTTCTCTTGGTAGCTCAAAATAAACGTAAGCAAAATGGAATATCTATCAATAGCATGACTTTTCTTTAAATTGTAGCCACAAGACTTCAAAAAGGGGCTTATCTTCTTCTCAACTTCATCAAACCAGCAAAAAAGGAGATTAATCTTCTCCCAGAAATAACAGAATGAGAATTGAAAACATATAATCTCTTATAAATAAAACAAAACAAAAACAGATAACCTGTCCACTGACCTGTCGAGTCGACCTGCTTGTAGGATACCTATAGATCATAGCACTATTTGTGGTAAAACACAACATGCTTAACAGTGACACAAGCTAACATGGAATGATAATATAAAATCCCCTTATACTTAAATTGTTTATATTATCATTAATTGTTTCAGGATGTTTGAAAGGAGTTCCAACCTCATTGGACCTCATATGATGAAAATAGAATTTCATATCCCATCCAAAATTTATCAGAGTTAGCAATTTTCAGAATTCCAGATAATTGAACTGCACCAAACTGAAGATGAATCCACTAAACCATAAAAGATGCCAAATTTCACACTACTTTTTGACTACATGCAACCTATGAAATATAGACCTGTTAAAAAATATTCATGATAGAGGATGATCCTATAACTCATGCCAAGGATCCAATTTCCGATGATGGTGATAGGTTTCATGATTCATCATGTTAATTAGTGATATATAGTAGGCTAGTGCATGGTCCAATTCATGGCCGACTCAGTTGATTCCGATTCCGAGTTCAAGTTCTAAAACATTGGTCTTCATCTTGTTCCTCACAAGAGTCGTAATCATTCCCTTACAAAACTTGGGGACCAAACCCCCAGAAACAGAGAAGGCATGTTAGTTTTCAAAATCATCGCCTAGACATTGTAAAATTTCTATTAATATATAAGCCTCCATCCTCATCAAAGTATCCCATATCTCCAGTATGCAGCCAACCTTCCTCATCAATTGTACTTTTAGTTGCACTGGGATTGTTAAAGTATCCTGCAAGTTACATAATTTAACTTAGATATTTTCAAATTTGATGCTTTCAGAATGTCATAATTTTTCAAACATTACACTGGAGTGTCAAGTCAAGTTGTGCCATGGACACAGTGCAGTTTTATCCTCAGTATCTGTTGTATAAGAAGAGTTTTCAGATTTGGTTTATGCACGTGAAGTTGCCCTAGAGGGCTGGAAACTCATTGGAATGATTGGTATCTTTTCTCTTTGAATTGATATGAATTTTGGGGCTACTAGAAATGAATTATTGCGATTGCTCTACTGCTGTTTTACACATTAATTTACAGCAGCCCAAACGAAAGGCTGAAATTTAAATTCTGGGGTAAAGATCCAAGAAACCTTCTATTTCTAATTTTCTACATCTATGCCTAATGCCAAGTAGTGGCTCTCTTGTTTTTAAGGTTTACCCTCCTGGGTTACCCTTTCCTACTCTTAACTCTATTATTTTCACTTGTATCTCATCTTTAGGTTTTTAGAAGTAGCCTTGGCACTCCCACTTTATGTTTGTAACCGGTGGTATATTCTAGTCCCATTGATCTATTCTTTTGGTCAGTTGTAGACATAAATAAAATTAGCCTATCTTACTCAGTGTCAAGAATGTATATGGAACCTTGTACCATCATTGAGTCAATGCTAGAGCCATCTTAATACAAGTTGGATATCAAGGGTTAGTGGAAAAATTGGTGCCTTATTATCATTCAATTCTGAGCCTGTGTTTATACAGTCACCATCTCACAAGTAAGCTATATCCACTAATTCCCTCTTGGCATTTCCTCACCTCTTCAAGAATATGCATTTTGTTTGCTATAATAATCTTCTCCATTAAGCTGATTAGTCAAAGGAAACATTTTATTAACTCTTGACAAAGAAGTCACCACACTATTTGAGGGTTTCTATATCCAGTTAGGTGAAATATGGAATTTGAAGCCTATCTAGATTCTAGAGTCTATACTATGATAACTAAAACTGGTCCATGGGAATGTATCCCCGGGTGTAGGCAATCTGGGGGCAGAACCACTGTGTGGGGTGGGACCCTGCAAAAAGGGGTCATCTCTAGAACATCTCCAAGATGTCCCCTGCAAATGAGGACACCAGGACATCCTCTAATCTCCACAACAAATGGCTAGGTGTCCCTTGTGGGCCACTAAATCAGTTAAAATACATAAACATCTTATTTGACTGTTCGTATGGTCCAATACATTTTTATCCACTGATGAAAAAAGAGACGTTTCACCTATTTCAAGTTTAATGTATCACTATCTACTAATTGTTTCATATTTTCTCCAATTCTGTTTCATGAATTGAATTGTCAATGGGATGTTGAAATGAATTCATTATTTGTAGTTCTTTTTCACGAATGTAATTTTCACGATATATGTACAAATGTATGTGATTTTAAATGATGCAGTCCTCTGCACCATCGCTGTAACTCATGCTCTATCCACAAACCTTGGTGGAACTTAAAATTAATGAAGGCATCAAGAAGCATAAAGAACTAATATTCTAAAAGAGCACTGAATTAACAGCTCATGCAAGTCAGATACAAGGTACACAAAAGATGATGTTTGGCAAACCGCACATTCAAAAAAAGATTGCCTCAAATGGAGTTGTAAGCCAATTTAGCTGCAAATGGATTAAAGCAATTGATAAGTATTTGAAGTTTGAACCTTCTAAGTTCTGGCAAACAACTTATTTAGTTGTTTCAGTAACTCAGTTAATGTTTTGTAGAATGCCTGATAGCAAGGACAACTCTAATACAAGCTGCAACAAATTTATATACAAAGTTACAACTCTAATATGATATTTTCAGAATTATTTATTTCCATAGACTCAGTCACCTTCTATAGCAAAAGAAACACAATTCCCGGTAGCTTTTGTAACTTGTTGCACTCATAAATTGATTTATCTATGATTGGCGTGAACTTTATAAAGAGTGGGGGTTGTCCACTCTCCAAACTCGGGCCCAAGTTGCACCACAGTTCTCAAAGAAAAAAGGAAATATGCCCAGAATATGGGAAATACCATCCAGAAGGGGGAAATTGTTTACAAGGAGAAATGCAGTAGTTTGTGGTTCAGTTCCATCCAAAAAACAACAAGAATCTGCAGTAGAATTTGTTCAAAGCAGAGGAGAAACTTTCTGAGAAAAAAAGGAGAAAAAAGGCAATTGTTGATGTGATTATAAGATATTTTTGTAGCAAAGCTCACATTTCCTATCTAAACAAAAGTGTAGGAGAAGCAACGAAAAAAGTTCTGCTAAGAAAAACTACCATCTACATTTTGCTGAGAAGTTACCAGCATCATCCATATTCCTGCTTCTCATTTGTGTGTGCAGATGCTGTGTTCTACGAAGGGAATGTTGCCAATTGAAACTGAAAAATCCTTAACGCTGCTAGGGTGATTCACAAAAAAGATACCAAGGCACCTCCATGAAAGAGAGAGAAATTTGCAACTTTTAAGGAATAAGGCCGTCTAAGTTCTTTTCTGTGATATATCCAAGCATATAAAAATTGAGCTAAAGCTGTTGTTGTGTGGGTTCAAAAGGATTTCAAGGGTAAGAAAAAGGGATGAAGGATAGTTCAATACACCCAAAAAAGGGGAAAAATCATTTATATCTCAATTTAAATTACATATTCGAATTTCCAGTTATATTTCCTTTTGAATTGAAATTGTTTCTCCAAACTTAAATGTGATATATTTATTTCTCTAAGAGTAGCTCTGGGTTTAATGACAATTGATCCATTGTTTCCTCAAGGGCCTAGACTATTTTTAGGATTTATCATTTATCATTTTAATTTTTGATGGAATCATGAATGGTGGAGTGAATTATTATTCGTGTGGAATTATTCATGTATTGGTTTGTACAATGGGTATATGCTTATAATTGTACAAAGCATATTTAATTGAACAGTTCCGGGGAAACCTTTTTCGGAATTTTATTTACTTTTAATAACTTTTGCCATTCCCATACCCCCCCTTGTCTTCTGTAAATTTAGGGGTACCTTCCAGCCGTCCCTGAAACTTAGTGAAACATAGAAATATATGCTAGGCCTAAATTATAGTATGAGGTTGCATAATATGTCAACAATGTGTCTTTCCTTAGTTTATGTGAAATTGCTAGCAGCAAAAAACTACACAGTTTTGCAAAAATCTAGTTCCAAACAAACAAGATCTAAAGTTCGATAATCCATGACAAGATCCAAAGCATACATATTACAAACACATCAAGTTATCCTGAAAATAAAGAAACAAGAAATAATCTAATAACCAAAAGCATGCAAACACATCAAGTTATCCCAAAAATAAAGAAACAAGAAACAGTCTAATAACCAGAATAATCATAACCTGGATAAAACCAAACAGGATGATGACAATGAGGCTGGAAAACAGAATTGGACCCAAGAAACTGAAATCTTTGCCCTTCTTTGAAGCCCAGAACGTGTAACCAGTTAATGAAAACAACACCGCTGCTGTTAATATCAATGCCTCTAGAACTATCCTTCCTGAATAGATATGTCAAAATTTAGCCATAAAACACCATGAAAGTGACAAAGAAAAAACAAAAGTTAAAAATTTAAGATGCCATTTATCGGATTTTATAACCTCCTTTACTAGTGACAAAAGATATGAGAATGACCAACCTTTTGTGTATGCACAGGATATGCCAACAGTGAGGCTCAGAACGACAGTAAATAGTCCCAACAATGCAAGATTAACTGGGTGCTTCTGATGATAGGCCGCAAGAGGGCACATCACTGCACATATACAAGTACCAAAGCAAATAATGAGAACAACATCATAACACAAGAACTTAAAAACTTTGCTATTAAAATTATTAAACTAGTTTCTCTTGTAGACTACAGATGAAACTCAAAATTACATCCATTTAAGTAGGTTCAGCAATATACAAATGAAATATATTCTAAGAACGTAGGCATATTATATAACATTAGGAGAACATGTTTCCTCAAAATCTTTGCTGTTAGCTTTAATGAACCAGTTTCTATTGTAGGTTCAGCAATATACAATTGAGTGAAATAATCAAAGAAGGGATGCATATTATAGAACATATAGAGAACAAGTTTCCTGAAAGCCTCGGTTAAAATTATCCAACTAGCTTCTCTTGTAAACTACACATGAAATTTAAAATTACATAATACAATTGCGTGAAATAATCTGAGTGAAATAATATGGTGAGAAGTTGGGTTTTGATGCCGAGCAGACATGAAGACAAATAAGATTTGAATGATCAAAGCGACTAATATTTACACTTTCTACTTCAGGTTATGTATGAGAACAAGGGAAAGCTACTTTGTTCAGCAGAGGCATCGCCAGTGGAGCTATTCGAACGGATTCTCACTATTGATGAAGCAAAAAGAACTGCACCTAGAACATCGTCGCATTCACGAAAGAGTGATGATGCAGATCTCTGTGTTGACAATGAATTGGGATTTGCTAAAGATCGGACCATTAGCAGGTACATAGTACATGTTTTAGATTGTAGTTTATGGATGCCTTAGAAATAGATGAAAAGCAATAGAGACATAAGCTAATTGCAGAGTTGTTTCCAATAAGATTGTAGAAATACTATGGCATACCAGTGATGACTAGAATTAGTTTTTATAATCTTGTCTGTGCATGAAGTTTGAACTATTGTCGAAACTACAATTTTGATCTTCAAAGATAGTTTCAATACCCTCTTAGAATTCTTGGAATCATAAATGGGCATATACAGTTTGGATAGTCTTAAGGGCGATGTATGAACAGATGCATCTGGAATTTACTATTACTTGGTCTCTTGAGCTATGACTGTTGGATGAATAATAGAAATACAAGCTAAAAGTTGTTATTGTATGCAATGCTTCCCTTCTTACAACAGGCTTGTTATCTAGGAGATCTACAGTAGCTCCTGATCAGTCAATTGCTATAATGGTTCTTGATCTATCGAGAAGGGGCAAATTCTTCCAAAAGAAATGCTTGAAGACAGCGAGGGGAAAATGTAGCCTCTTAAGGATTTTGTGTGGCTAGCAGGAGAGAAAGATAGAGAATTCTGCCTAAGGTAAAGAGAGCAGAAGTTTATTTTTTTAATTGCTGAACGCTAGGTCTATGAAAGTGATGGTTCGCAAATGGCCAGGAGCCATGCTTGCAAAATGTAAATGGCTAAATGCCATGATGAATCTGAAAGAAAGTCTGGTGGTATGATCGCCTATATTGTTTATGTATTTTAGTATATATTATCTAAGTGCATCAAGGTAGTCAAGGTATTTGTAAAATAATAATGAGGGATATATATTCCATCAAAAAATATATAAAAAAACCAGAGAGAATCAAATGTAAACAATGCAACTTACATGATCGATCTGCTGCGTTGCAGGAGTGACCTTCCCTTGAACAGCCTTTAAAAGGTCCTGATAGTAGCTATATGGCATAGTGGACCGTTTCTTCACGGCACCTGGAACCGACAGCCAGACCTTTGGCCTCAATGCAAGGGGAATCCCCTTCCTGATCAGCCTCTTCAAGGCAATGGTATTAGCGAGGACAGAAAGTGAGAGCGAAGACACAGCAATCCCTTCAGAAAGTGAAGATATCTTGGGCTGCAAATACCAACCAGCCCCTTTACTAGCCTCCAGAGCCCACCAAACTCGACCCTGCTCTCGCACCCTCTCTCTCACCTCGTTGAAGAGATTTGCATCATCAAGAGTCCCTTCAACAGTGAAGGAATACAAATCCAAAAACCTCACAGAATAGCAATCCAAAGTCCATTAAAACCAATAGAATTCTATAGAATCCTGCCTTTAAACCTCCCTTAAATGATGCAATGCAGGATCCTGTTAACAAGGGCGTCCATTGCCCCTTTGTTTCAAACAACATGGCACCTTTCCCTTCACTATTTTATCTCTGAAACGAATGAATACCCCGCTTTTCTCATCCAAAAAAGCAATCAGAAGATATATCAGGTATGTGTCCACCCTAAGGAAGCCAGTGAGAAAATAGATGTTTCCCGCGCGCCCTATTTGGTGTTTTTTTTACTAACGCGCCGTCGGTTAAGTGACAGTTCCGCGCCCTATATGTGACTTTCTCCTTTTCTTTGGTTGTTTGAATGACTTTTTTGACCAATGACGTATGTATGTAATCACTGAATACCCACACGATTCCTATATTGACATTATTTGTGCAATTCTGCAACCAAATTTATGTGAGGTTGCCTCAAGATCTTTGTAGGAAAATGTAAACCCATACTAGTCACCCTTATTGTCTCACTAATATTATACTATGCCATTATTTTAGTCAAGTCATTCAAATGGGTGCATATACCTATATTTCTTGTGTTCACATTGAGATCGATTCACCTCCAAGCCCAATGTTCACCTAAAATACATGTATTCTCAATGAATTTAATAATAAAAAATGTGTGTTAAGGTTCCCCTACCAATATTGTCAAATAGGAATAATGTGTTTCTTTCACTCACATTTATTGCCTTTCCTTGGGCTCATGCTACCCAAATTCATCTTCAAAGTGTTGATTGTATAATGGAAATTGTTGCTTGACTACTACTCAATAGAAAGAACATATTTGAAGAAACAAACAACATTCTTATGGATAAATATGGAGACCACATTTACAAGCCATTCCTTAGGTGATATTAGTTAGTTTATCTCATTTCCATTGGATTAATAAAGCATTTGTTCACTCTCTCTCCCTCGCCCAAATGTCATTTGAATTCATATTTTGAATGGTATGTTAGTTAGTATGCATGCATAAAGGTTAGGTTAGTATATTAGTTAGTATGCATGCATAAAGGTTAGGATGGTATATTAGTTAGTATGCATGCATAAAGGTTTGTATTCTTATCTTTTTCATTATTTATACATATCTCCTAATGATTGAGTGAGATTGAATTTTGGTACACACAAAGAAAATACATTAGTGACACAAATGATAATTTCCATACTAATATAAAGTTTACATAAAGTTTAACCAATGGATTTTTTTAAACATATAATATGTCATAACTTTGTCGGTTCCCTCACGGGTTTATAGGAGAAAACAACAATGAGCCAAAAAAGTTGCAACCATAGAAAAGAATACCAGTTTCACCAACTATAGAATAGAAACTATTAGAACCAAATTTATACATATTGCATTCCAATTAGGATTGGCATGAAACATCATTTTACAATACTATGGGACCAACTAGCAGTTGCAATTGATCCTGCGCCGTCGCTTAAGCGACGCTTGCTAGGCTAGCCATCGCTTAAGCGACGCTTATGAGCCTAGCTGTCACTTAAGCGACGCTTATGGCCATAATTTAAAAAAAAAATGAACTTTGTGATTTTTGGTAGGTTGAAAAGAAAAAATCCACGCGCCGTCGGAAGTAACTGTCACATTTTGCATCGAAATGTAGTAGTGTAAGAACATCAATAAACACCTTATAGTTTTGATGAAACTTCCCAATCCAAGTGTCAAAGTAAGGTATAGAATATTCTCATGCTTTTAACAAATATTTCGTCTTGAACGAATGGTACTTTTTGGTTAAGGTCAAGACAACAAAGTTCAACAATAGAGTCTATGAATGTGAAGATACATAGGTAGGTTGATGTATTTGATTAAACATGCCAATCACATACTAGATCATACATGATATTTAATCCACTCGAACCCTTGCAACCATAAAATCCATAAAGTTCTGCTATATAGCCTTTGGATTCCAAAAAACATCACACTACAACAAATAATTACATATCTAACAAAATCGTTGCCTATACTAGGATTTTATTCATCAACAACACATTATGCTACCTATTCTAGGGTCTAGTTGTTGCCTCTACCTGCAATCTGGGAGCTGGTCCTACAAAGGCAATAATTAGCACCTCACAATTTCGAGGAAACTTCATAATCCAAGCCTTTAATTAAGCTAGAGGAGCTTCGCAATCAACATATGCACTCAAGACACTTTATGTACACATGCATGTACTTAAAAATTGGAATTAATACTTGAATTTAGGACAAAAATATGAAATGAAAAAATGTTAAATGTTTATTCTTTACTGTAAAATTCAAGATCAATTTTTAAATTTACATGATAGATTTAGTTTTATGTCATTAGTTATACAGTTTTCAGTTCTTATATATGTCATTATATCATGTGTTTATATTTCTAATGATATTTTATTTGTATTTATGATTGCAGTGGCTACTATAGATCATAACAATGCGGAGATACTGAGGTTTATTGTCCATTTGAGAGATATTGGTTCGGCTTGGAGGGGTCGAGATGAGCTCCACCGCTTGTTGTCAGATTCATTGTTGTCTATTGTTGATATGATCGCAAGATTGAATGATGCTTTGTATAGCATCGCATCTTACAGGGAGAGGAAAAGACAACAATATGATCATGGGTTAAGTTAGAATGAGGTAAGAAAGCTGAAAATAACAAAACGATCCATCTATTCATTGTTCACACTTCCTGGGACGGATGACATTCCAGAGATCAGTAGGCCACATATTTCTATTGAGTGGTGCACATTTCCACCCATAAAAGACATTTGGATGGATAGGTGGTACATGGTTTTTGACATTCCCCCTCACAACAATAGGGAAGTATCGATGTACTTCCTCTGAAAATTGTATGTAGAGTTTGTGCTAGGGAACCATGTCAACTATTTTGACATGTTGGGATTCCAGGGAGTTGGTAGGGGGATGCCCCAACACCAACCCCTTGCTAGGCATAGAGATTCCAATCTAGAGATACTTGCACCCTGTGCCCAGCTACCAAGGGCAGACATCCCTCTTTCACATGACATGGTTGCCCAGACATAGGAGGCATTTTTTAATCTAGCTGAGATGGTCTCTCGACACACAACCATTATTGATTAGAGAGTGCCCGCTTCCTCTGCTAGTGTACAACCACCAGCTTCTGGTTGTGGAGGGACATCTATTGGTGGGGATGGACCGACATCCCATGTGCCTCAAAGCAAGCCACATGTCTGCACATCATGTGGGGGACCCTGTTATAGTCCTGGACCAAGAAATGGTACCACTACGATGACTAGTGGTCAGGTAAGGACATTGTTTTAAAACTCTGTTATTGTTCAATTTTTAATTGCTCCATACTATATGTAACATATTAAAATATTTGTAATATATATGCAATATTTACTCTTGCAAGAGAGTGATGCCTCTCACGGGGGTGGTACTGCACCCAGTGTGGTTGTACCTGAGGCCCAAAGAACCACTATTGAGGTAGTATTTAAACACTTGTCATTTTTTTATTACGTATAATTTTGTTAATGCATGTGTTAGTCTTGATTAATTTATTAAATTGTCTAATATTTACAATTTTGGAAGTTCCAAGAACCCCACTTAGAACGTGATGCTGGAGACATTGATATCAACGACATAGTCGAAGGTGGAATTTACGATTACTTGAAGAATGTAAGTACATGGGTTATGATTGAATTTTGTTTGAATTATTTAAATTTCCTACTGTACACTCCTTTATAAATCTCTAATGTAAATATAATGTTTAAACTTGCAGATGCTATTAGCATTTGAAGAGGGGCAAGAAATTGATGGAAGCGGTCACTCCCATGGTGGAGATATGTCCCAGGAAGGGGTAAGTATATTACAACATGTTATTTTTTCATTACATATTA
Organism: Pseudotsuga menziesii; assembly: GCA_001517045.1. NCBI lineage: Eukaryota > Viridiplantae > Streptophyta > Pinopsida > Pinales > Pinaceae > Pseudotsuga > Pseudotsuga menziesii. The sequence continues at coordinate 152,572 of LPNX010220146.1, forward strand.
TTCCATCCATTCAAATCCTTGTCTAACTATGGTAACACTTTATGAATGCAGACATCATCACAGATCTCTGCACTGCCTCTTTGGTTTGGATCTCCCGGTAGTCCAAACATAGATAAGGGGGTTGTTTACACCAGACGAGGACCCTCTTACTTGAACAGAGAAGGTGTGCACGAGGATCAACCTACTCATCCCACGGTAATGTACACACTTCTAATGGTAGTTTTTGGTTAGCTATGAATTCACTTCACAAGTGGTTTTTCTTAATGTTATTTTCGCATGTTTACAACATCAGGATGTAGAGTCATCTGTGCCAGAACTTAGTGGGATTGTTGATGCCACTGTCAATGCCACATATACAATAGGGGTAAGTCACACTGAGGTACATCTACTTGAATATTTGTAATTGTACATTTCATTTGTATCATTTATGGACATGCACGATGTCTAACTATTTAATCATTTGGTGAATGTAGCCACACCCTAGTCCATTAGTGCACGCAACTGAGGTTGATGTTCAACCTATGGCTTCTCTTACTACTAAAGAGTCCCAGCGTAATCCCCTAAATATGGTTTTTTCAATGAGATGTTCATTTTTTACATAATTGATTAGTACTTTCTCATTCATGTACATGTTGGCAATTCTTGAGATAATTGACATTTTTTTTTTATTCACAGAGAAGCATGGAAAAGAGGCTCTCTGCAAGGTGGAGGACAACAGAGGCACCTATACCCCTAACGGATGCAGTGAGTCTTTGTTTTATTTACAATTGAGTCATATTTTAAATTTTCAAACTTTGTTATTGATGGATAGTACTAGTTCAGTTACGTGATCAAGAAATATTGTCATTGATTTGCAGTCGCCAGAGATGCAGATTGGTCGTAGACAGAGCCGAAAAGCATCAGGGTCCGGGAAAAACAAGAGAAAGTTATATTTTTTTATGTGTTAGTCGAGGACAAATATGTATTTTTATGTACAATCCGGAGTTAGAGTATTGGGCACAGTCTAGGACATATGTACTTTTGTTTGCACATGTACATCAAATATGTTTTTGATACATGTACATTGACAGGCCATAGATAGGCCTTCTATTTTTGTAGTATAACTTTCATGATATAAAAAATATTTCATATCAAGGCTCTTGATATATTCATGGTTCAGTATTTTAAGTGTGATTATACATGTGTGGTGAAGAATGTTTCTATGTGTAATGTTCCCAATTTTTTATAGATTTTACGATTGCATGGAGATATCAGTTATAAATTTGAGAACAATGCACAATTACAATATTACGTAATGACAAAAATGTACATTTTAATTGTTTTTTACCACGATCCAATTACATATACAATTTTATATTAACAATTTCAAATTGTATTAAAAAGGATGGAACATAGGTCTAATACACATTTAAGCACCCATCACAGTTAAGCAACTAATCCAACTTGGTGGAATACAAAAGCACCTTACCCACATAACAACCTAACAAACATTTAAAGGATGCACGAAGTTGCCACACTTAAGTGATGCACTAGTGTGGTCTACATAAATAATATTATTGTTTGGCATGATGTCTTTCATCTAACGAATACATGGGATACACATCAATCCTAAAAATATCCGAGTATTATAAGGTTGATTCAAAATAATGGTTATGACTATATCCTACACATTATGTATGTCCTGCACATTATTTTATCATTTTGTTAATGTACATGGCATTTGATGAATGGCCTTGAGTAACAAATTTGAAAGAGATGAAAGTTATATGTGAATTTATTATAGTTTAAATTGATTAGAGAAGTACTATTTTCAATCTTGTTTTATAAATTCATGTTTATGAAGTATTATTCAAAGCATTCGTAGCGTGAAGATATATATATTTTGTAATAATGGTGTAATATAATGGCCACTTGTTTCTAAACATAAACATGTTCCATTACATGGTTACTGACGTAATGGAATTTTCTCCTCCTGCATTTCATCGTACAAATGCTCACATCTCTTGTATGAGGGGAAGATCTGCAATCGACTTCAAGCTGACCTTTATGTGCAAAAATTTCACATTCACTTACTGAGCAAAACCCTCGTTTCCAAAATTGTTAAAAAAAAAATGATCCCTTGTCCATGGACCTAGAGTAGAGGGCCACTCTAGCACTATCACGATGTACTGAATTCAATGGATCTGATGGTTCATTGATCCGAGAAATGGTCATCAATCTATGGAACATTGAATCCCACCTCCTACAGGGATTTAGGGACACCCGTTGAATCCCTAACCGAGGATAGAGTGGAAAACATGCATCAAAAAGGGATTTCAGTGGGTCATGCAAGCATGTTTAGGCAGGTTCCATGTGGGAATTCTAGCCACATGTTCACGGTCAAGGAATTTGCAAAGCCAACCCATATGTGTAGAAATTGGACATTCACTTACTGAGCAAAACCCTAGTTTTCAAAATTGACCAAAAAAATGGTCCCTTGTCCATGGAACCAGATTAGATGGACACCCTAGCACTAATTCGATGTCCTGAATCCAACAGAGCCGACGGTTTGTTGATTTGAGCAACGGTCATGATTCTATGGCACATTGAATCCCACCTTGTGCAGACTTTCACGGACACCTGTTGAATCCCTACCAAGGGCATAGAATGGAAACCGTGCATCAAAAATGGATTTCGATGGTTTTTGAAAGCTTGTTTATGGATGTATTATGTGGGAACGCTAGCCACACCTTCACGGTCAAGCAATATTTGAATTTGACCCCTATGTACAGAAATTGGACATTCACTTACTCAGCAAAACCTTAGTTTCCAAAATTGACCAAACAAATCCTCCCTTGTCGATGGAACCAGATTATAGGGCCACCCTAGCACTACCTCGATGTCCTGAATCCAACGGAGCGGATGGTTTGTTGATCTGTGCAACGATCATGATTCTATGGCACGTTGAATCCCACCTTGTGCAGACTTTCAAGGACACCTGTTGAATCCCTACCCGGGGCATAGAATGGAAACCGTGCATCAAAAAGGGCTTCCAGTGGTTCTTGCAAGCTTGTTTAGGGATGTATTATGTGGGAACCCTAGCCACGCCTTCACGGTCGAGCAATATGCGAATTTGACCCCTATGTGCATAAATTGGACATTCACTTACTCAGCAAAAACCGAGTTTCCAAAATTGACAAAAACAATGGTCCCTTGTCCATGGAACCAGACTAGAGGGCCACCCTAGCACTATCTTGATGTCCTGAATCCAACAAATCCGATGGTTTGTCGATCCAAGCAACGGTCATGATTCTATGGCACGTTGAATCCCACCTCCTGCAGACTTTTAGGGACACCCGTTGAATCCCTACCCGGGGCATAGAATGGAAGCCACGCATCAAAAAGGGCTTCCAATTGTTCGTGCAAGCTTGTTTAGGCATGATTATGTGGGAACACTAGCCACACCTTCACGGTCAAGCAATATGTGAATTTGACCCCTATGTGCAGAAATTTGACATTCACTTACTCAACAAAACCTTAGTTTCCAAAGTTGACCAAAAAAATGGTCCCTTATCCATGGAACCGAATTAGAGGGCCACCCTAGCACTATATCAATGTCCTGAATCCAAAGGAGCTGATGGTTTGTCGATCCAAGCAACGGTCATGATTCTATGGAACGTTGAATCCCACCTCTTGCACACTTTCACAGACACCTGTTGAATCCCTACTCGGGGCATAGAATGGAAACCGTGCATCAAAAAGGGCTTCCAGTGGTTTGTGCAAGTTTTTTTAGGCATGTAATATGTGGGAACGCTAGCCACACCTTCACGGTTGAGCAATATGTGAATTTGACCCCTATGTGCAGAAATTGGACATTCACTTACTTAGCAAAACCCTAGTTTCCAAAATTGACCAAAATAATGGTATCCTGTCCATGGAACTAGATTAGAGGTCCGCCCTAGCACTATCCCAATGTCCTAAATCCAATAGAGCTGATGGTTCTTCGATCCAAGAAACGGTCGTGATTCTGTGGCATGTTGAATCCCACCTCCTACAGGCTTTCAGGGACACCTGCTGAATCCCTACCCGGGGCATAGAATGGAAACCATGCATAAAAAATGGCTTCTGATGGGTTGTGTAAGCGTGTTTAGGCATGTGTTATGTGGTAATTCTAGCCACACCATCATGGTCAAGCAATATGCGAATTTGACCACCATGTGCAAAAATTTCACATTCACTTACTAAGAAAAACCCTAGTTTTTAAAATTGAACAAAATAATGGTGTCTTCTCTATGGAACTAGATTAGAGGGCCACCCTAGGACTATCTCGATGTCTTGAATCCAACGAATCCAATGGTTTGTCGATCTGAGAAATGTTCATGATTCTGTGGCACATTGAATCCCACATCATACAGGATTTCAGGGACACCTATTGAATCCCTACCCGAGGCATAGAATGGAAACCGTGCATAAAAAAATGGCTTTAGGTGGGTCGTGCAAGCATTTTTAGGCATTTTTTATGTGGGAATTCTAGCCACACCTTCACGGTCAATCAATATGGGTTTTTGACCCCCATGTGCAAAAATTTCACATTCACTTACTGAGCAAAACCCTAGTTTCCCAAATTGACCAAAATAATGGTATCTTCTCCATGGAAGTAGATTAGAAGGCCACCCTAGCACTATCCCAATGTCTTGAATCCAACGGAGCTGATGGTTCATTGATCTGAGCAACGATCATGATTCTATGGTACGTTGAATCCCACCTCCTACAGGCTTTCAGGGACACGTGTTGAATCCCTACCCAGGGCATAGAATCAAAACCGTGCATAAAAAAGGGCTTCCAGTGGGTCATGCAAGTGTGTTTAGGAATGTGTTATGTGGGAATTATAGCCACACCTTCATGGTCGAGCAATATGCGAATTTGACCCCCATGTGCAAAAATTTCACATTCACTTACTGAGCAAAACCTTAGTTTCCAAAATTGACCAAAATAATGGTCTCTTCTCCATGGAACTAGATTAGAGTGCCACCCTAGCACTATCCCAATGTCCTGAATCCAACAGATCTAATGATTCATCGATCTGAGCAATGGTCATGATTCTATGGCACATTGAATTCCACCTCATACAGGCTTTCAGGGACACCTGTTCAATCCCTACCCGGGGTATAGAATGGAAACCGTGCATGAAAAAACTATTATATTTAAAGGTTTCAATGATCTCACTACATGCACACTAAAGTCAACTTCATGAATCAACATGATTTGAAGCATAAGTCCACCAGATTTGAAAAAGTTGAGTTGGACATTAGATTGATTCTGAATTGAGTTGTGATAGTAAGATAAGAATAGGGTTAGGATTAGAGTTTTCTTGGTAGGGTTATGGTTATGGGCCATGCATGTTAAACAATAAACCCTAGTTAGGGATAGGTTTTTCCAAGTTTGGCCTTCGTTGGCATGAAATGCATTGTCCAGCTTTGGCCCAAATCTCTTTTTATCTTTTATTATCTTTTAAGTAGAAATTAAACTTCTCAATAATAATAAAATGAGATGAAATTCCAACACTACTAGGCACTACCCCTTTGGCAATGGACATGCGAGTATAAGAGGTGAGTTGTCAAGAAGGAAATTATATAGGCCTTAAAACATAAGTTTATTGTTGCGGCATCTTGTTTCCATCATCCTAGTTGTATATATCGGCTAAAAACATTGACAATATTACCTACTTGAAAAATTAGGGTTTTAGTCCTATAACAGAGCCTACAAAGAACTTTGATAGGTATGAACTACAGAGGTACATGTATGTATTCTAATGTTATGTATATCATGAGAATGGGATTTTGAAATTTTCATATGATTGATATATATGGTTTATTGATCATATGTAAAATTTGGCATGTTCATTAACTTGACATACAAGAGAATTTTTAGCATATTTATAAACAACATTATGGAAAATTTCACATATCAAGAACACAAAATTGACATATTCATAAGAAACATACATGGGAAAATTAAAATTATTATACATACCTCATCATGCTAGATCCCACCTATTATCATACAACCAAGCCCTCCGGATCATCTCTTATAATGATGGTCTCCATTAGTCTCTCGTGCTCTGTATCCGATAAGAAGTAGCGTACCTTCGATGAATTCCGACTAGGCATTCTTCGTACGTGGAGGTTTGTACCAATGATTAAGTTGGTAAAGTGATACACACTTGTACCTAGTTTGAAATCCCTATAAACATATCCACCTTTCTTTCTTGCATTGTTTTCATGTGTAAGGTATTCACCTTTAACAACCATAGACCCTATGGGGAAGTGGTTGTTTTCATCATCAGTCATGGACATAATGAGGGTTTTCTTTCCCTCTATATAGTGTGCCAACCAGTAATCACCACCCCATTCACTATCTTTTGAGGCAACCACTACGTATATGTGTCCTGCATAGTATGATTGTAGGTATATGAGCAAATATTTTTCATGTGATACAAGGCCATTAATGTCAGTTTCAAGACTACATAAATTTTACAAAAAAATGTTAAGGAAATGCATCATACCATGATGTACAAGGTCTGATACATGATCAAAATATATAGAAATAGATGATTGGTCTTCTTCCAACGGAGTTAACTCAACAATTGCACGCTGATCAAGTGGAAGTTTTATGCGATCCCATCCATCAACCCAATCCAATGATTCACACACATCCCAGTCACCATCACAACAGGGCGGGCAAAAACAAGCGAGTTGTCTGGTCTAAATTTCAAATACTGGGTTATCAGAGCTTCGAACCGAATGAACATTAGAGGAAATTTCAACTCAAAATGGGCTTTTTAACTTTTATTCAAATTCCATGTCATCATGTGTTAGCCAATGAGATTTCTTTAAGTTTGAAATACCGTATAGGTCTTAAACACTTTTTTAATATAAATTTGGGGATAGGTATCATAAAAAAAACTACTTTTTTGTTTGTATTTTTGACATATCTC
>LPNX010220146.1:159611-162111 GCA_001517045.1 Pseudotsuga menziesii
TTTCGATCGGGAGAGCTCATTGGATGCGGAATTAAATTCCGCATCCAACAAGCTCTCCCGATCGAAATTTTAGTAAAAACACAGGGAGATATGTCAAAAATACAAACAAAAAAAGTAGTTTTTTTTCTTTTCTTCCTCCAAAATTAATAAATATTATTTTATTAATTCATTTTAGGAGGCCCATTTTGAGTTGAAATTTCCTCTAATGAGCCATGATTCCCAGGAATAGTCTTGCATTCCCATGCATGTGAATGCTCTATGTCTACCACCTCCCAAAAAAATCTCTCCACGTGTCTTTTTCTTGTGGAATCTACTCGCATAGCTAATTCCTCTCCCATTACTGACGTGCACCACCTGACTATAGATTGAGCATTTCGAATAGTAGATATTGTAGATAATTTCAATTCCTCTCTTCGTAGGTCTATTTTGACACATGCTCCAGCTCCATCATGCTCTCCTTTACCATGCCTAGTCTCAAAATAGTTCCACATATGTGGAACTTTGTAGTTTTTATGCAATGAACACAACCATTGAAATATGTGTGGATTTTTTAACTGACCAACACATCCATTAGACCAAATCTAGTGTCAATTCATCTATATGTTCCTGCTTTTCAAATGATCATAGAACATGATGAAGCAATGACGTATATAGTGGAAGCCATGGCACCTATCATGACTTATGTAGAAGTGATATTCCTTTAGAATTTCTCTTTGCTCTTCACTGCTATTTGGGCCATTCCTATATGTGATATGCACCATCAAGGAAACCTGCTCAAAGTGATAATACTGACTTTGGATCTCATTTTGAGGTTGCAGAGTGTAGTTCTTGGCAAAATCAACAACTGAAAGTATAGTACCACGAAGAAATGTATCTCTGCATATTATAAACTTCTCATCCTGCCATCGTGCCAAGTGGAAATGATGAACATATTGAAGTGTCTTTTCAATAAATTCTTTGACGAAGACACTAACTTATACTTGTTGACACAAAAATTTAATATCAGGTTTTTTTGTAAGTAAGGAATGAAATGCAACTATTCAAACATAAATTTATAGATAAATGCATGTACCTGAGATGTCACCAATTGTATTTTTTTGGTTTCTTTCCCTGGGACTATTTCATAGCTGATATATTTGAAACTTTTCATGTCTGTAAGCATATTCCCAAATTCATTGCCTCCAGTCTCGTGCATACATTGGCTCAATAATGCCATTCCAGCACAATTGGAGCAAGTTCCATCCAAAGAGGATTTTGCATAGTAAGTTTGCCCCTTGAGCCTATTGCACATGATACTATGAATGAATTCTCTTGATGAGGTCGGTGGTATTGTCAAGGAGCAATATTGCACATGTTTAGTATGCAACACATGACGAAAGTACAAAAATGTTTCATAGTAATATTCATATTCTACATGTTATCTACAACAACAAGTGTTATGAAGAGTATTTATTGTAACATACCAGGGCTTACATTTCTCAAAAGATCTTTCCCCCAAATTCACTTCTCTATGTTCATTCCTAAATTTCTCATATAGTTCTATTTGTGTTATATCAAGAAGATGCTTAATATGTGGTTCACGGTCCTTTGAACCCCTTCTCAGTTTTAGTACATCCTTTCGGTTTGAAGAAGGCCTTGTGTGATCATTCCAAAAACTCTGCACTAGTCCCTTTATTGCATCAACTAGCTTCATTTCATGACGTGGCAACCGTTCAATAAAGGCCCAAACATCTGTTTGGGCGGTTGTGTCAAGATGCTCTCTTCTAATAGAATACCTACAGAGGGTTTTTACATTAAAATTAACTAGTTTAGATGTAGGCTTGAGAAAACGAAGGACCTCGGTGTTCTTATTTACAATTGCTTTTGACAACACATGACGAGCCGCATTGCGGTCCTTTGACCATGTGTTCTTACCAATTTTACCAAAGGCATCTACTAAGATTTTAACTATATGAGAACTTGGTCCAGAAGGCTTTATCATTTTTATCCCTAACGATTTCCTAACAATATCCATGCCCTTAGATTTTAACAATGATAAAAATAATCTACATTTATCTCCATCACATTTAGAAACAAAATATTTATTTAGTATCTGTTGAGTTTGATAAGAAATACTACGTTTAGATAGCATACCTTCAATGGAATTAAGGAGTCCTTCATCAACTTATATACGCTTTGGAGTTCTTCGATGTGTGCTTTCTAATGGAGGTAAGGGGGTTGGATTTCTATCATCTAGCGCATCAACAATACGCTCTAGCATTTCAGTAGCAACTTGTTGTCCTTAATTATCATCCTAGTAGTTGGATGGTGGAAGTCCAACATCCTCATCGATGGTCCAGATAATATTTTCTTCTTCAACAGTAGGCTCCATGTCCAATGCATCTTCAACAGTAAGCTCCATGTACAACGCCTCTTCATGAGATTCATCTTGAGATGGTAACTTATCACTTTGACTTGATGTCGGATTTGAAACATCCCCTAAAGAGCACCTACGTTTTGC
>LPNX010220146.1:169611-191955 GCA_001517045.1 Pseudotsuga menziesii
TTTTGTCTTGATCCTCATATTATTGTGACTCAATTTCATATGGTATCAGAGCTATGGCACGACAAGTCACTTCTTCAACAAGATTCTTGTTAGATATGTGATAGAATTTGAGAAAAAAGCTAAAAAAATTCCATCCCTATGCTAGAAGTGGAGATTTTACCACATAATACCTAGGAAAAATAGAAGTTTTAATTAACCTTTCTTGATTAACTATATCAGGTGTGAAGAAAATTCCAAAAGTGCAGGATATTAGACCTTATTTTGTCTTTTTTTTTGTTATTTGTAGGTTTTTCAAACTCTTTTAATGCATTCTCCACAACAGAATAATGGCCTCTTTTGTGAATCTTCTCACTCCTTTAAACTACCATCAATGGAAGGAGGACATTGAGCTTCAACTTCGCTCCAAAGGACTCTACAAATTCACCATTAACACTGAGGTAGAGTCGAACCATGTTGTAGACAAAGAAAAATACTAGAATAAGATTGATGAAGTGTATGTATTTATGTTCCTTTCAATTTCTAGAGATCTTCTCTTCCACAACACAATATTGAAGTCTCCCAAGGAGATTTGGGACCAGCTTTTTACTTTGTTTTATAAGAAATATGACTTGAGAATATATCAGCTAGAGAATGAGTTGATATCTCTAAACCTAAGAAACTTCAAAACCATGAATGAATTATGCACCAAGTTCAAGCACCTAGTGCTCTAGTTGAAGCAGATTAAATTTGAGAAGGAGGATGATCAACTCATCCTTTCCATCCTTTAAAAACTTGGCGCATATTTATATGTATTTGTGTCCAACTTTCATGTTGGGAAGCTCCCAACCCCAAATTGGAATATTCTAACCGTCAATGTATTCATTGAGTATCTCACCAATGAGCATGACAAGCTTGTCCAAATGGTAATCACTAGATCCTCCAAATATCAAGCATTTTTTGTTGGAGGACCCAAAGCTATGAATGGAAAGGGGAAACAAAAGAACCAAAAAAATAAGTTTGATGATCCCAATCCAAAGGAGAAACACCAAAAACTAGATGATCCCTCAGAATTAAGAAAGAACAAGCACAAAGGCAAAGAAGGAAAAGAAAAAATAAAATGTTCCTAATACGTAAGGGGATTTCACCTTGAGAGCTCCTGCATGAAGAGACAACTTGATGAAATGACTCTTCTCCTTGAGAATAACAACATCAATCTTCCTGAAGGTGCAAGGAAGAGAGATAATCATGATCCAAACATTAAGTTTGAAAGAGGACTTTCCCTCATGGAAAATGTTTTGAAGCCTAGAGCTCTACTCATTGACTCTGGTGCTTTGAACCATATGGTGGCAATGAAAGAATAATTTTCATCCTTGCACTCTGAAAACAACATTCCCATCCACATGGGAGATGACTCTCAAATCACTTCAAAGGGAAAAGGTAATGTCAAACTAGAGCATGGAAGCTTCAATAATGTTCTTTATGTGCCCTTCTTGGATTCAAATATGTTGTTTGTGTGTCAAATGACACACACATGTTTTCCTAAGAGAGTAAAAATCATCACCAATGATGTTTATATCTCAGAAATTGCATCGTGAGAACTCATTACAATAGGTATAATGAATCATTCTACTAAGACCTATGAGTTGTCTAAGTTTGTGCCCGATGCAAATACTACCACCCTTTTGACTCATGGGAATGAGGTCAGCCAGCTGTGGTATGAAATGTTTGGACATATCAACTTTAAATACTTGCAGCAACTTCAAAAGAATTCCATGGTGGAAGGCCTCCTTACCATCAAAACCTCCAATGGAATTTGCAAAGGATGCATTGTCAGAAAGCATCCTGAGCATAAATTTGATTGGGGAAAGGAAAATCGAGATACATGTATTTTGGGGCTGATCCATTCTAATATAAGTAGAAGAATGAATAAAACCTCCATGAATAGTTGAAGGTATGTGCTCACTTTCATCGATGACCTATGTACATTCACATGGGTCTATTTTCTCAAGAAAAAATATGAAGTTCTTGAAAAATTAATAGATTTCAAAGCTTCTGTTGACAATGCTCCTGGAAGTAAGATAAAAGCTCTTAGATATGATAATGGAGGATAGTACATCAAATTTGAGATGCTGCAAATTTGTGCTAAATATGGAATCTATATTCAACACTCCATTCCCTACACACCATGACAGAATGGTATAGCAGAAAGGAATATTAGAGGAAATTTCAACTCAAAATGGGCCTTTTAACTTTTATTCAAATTCCATGTCATCGTGTGTTAGCCAATGAAATTGCTTTAAATTTGAAATACCGTATAGGTCTTAAATACTTTTTTAATATAAATTTGGGGATAAGTATCATAAACAAAACTACTTTTTTTGTTTGTATTTTTGACATATCTCCCTGTGTTTTTACTCCAATTTTGATCGAGAGAGCTCGTTGGATGTGGAATTAAATTATGCATCCAACAAGTACCCACTCGGCATACTTTTGACAGACCCCGCTACCCCAAAAACAAGAAATAACTGAAAAATGGAATGATGATGTCATCATTCCATTTTTTCAGGTATTTCTTGTTTTTGGGGTAGAGGGGTCCATCAAAATTATTTTGAGTGGCTACTCATTGGATGTGGAATTTAATTACGCATCCAACGAGCTCTCCCGGTCAAAATTTGAGTAAAAACACACGGAGATATGTCAAAAATACAAACAAAAAAATAATTTTTTTCTTTTCTTCCTCCAAAATTAATAAATATTATTTTATTATTTTATTAGTTCATTTTAGGAGGCCCATTTTGAATTGAAATTTCCTCTAATGAAACATGGCCCAAAAAGAGATGACCACCCGCATACTTGAAGCTAAATATTTGGCTGCAAATATTTTGGTTGAAGCTATGAAATTTTCTGCATACATTCAGAGTACGACCCCTCATTTCAGGGGGCATACTTTGGTCACAAACCGGATGTGTCCAATTTTAGAGTTTTTAGGTGCACTGCTTGGGCTCGAATTCCATTACATAAGAGGAAGTCTTTGCAACCATAGAGTATTGACTGTATTTTCATTGGGTATTTATAGGAATAAAGGGATATAAACTCTTGAGTATCAGAACCAAAAATATATTCATAGAGAGAAGTGTTTTCTTCGAAGAACCTCTCCAAGATGGGGAACTAGGAGAGGAAGAAACTACTGAAATTCCCTCTCATTCTGCTGATGGTTTTGACGATGAAAATGGAAGGTGAGATATAATATTTGATATATGTGAGAATGATATATCAGGTTATGAATAATATCCTAATGTTCCCACTCATCTCCCAAAATGGGTTGAAAATACTATCTCTTCTGTTGGGTTAGATGTTGGAAATCGTGCTCATCTAAGGAGAACTCGGTCATATTTTCAAAGAGAAGGTATTGCTCTTTGTTGAAATTATTATTTTCTATCTGATACCTTCTATGTTATGATTGGTTTTGATCCTAATTCATATTATCATTCCTGGAATGATCCTAGATGGAAAGATCCAATGGAGGAGGAGTTCAACTCTCTCTGAGAAAAGGCAACTTGGGAGCTAGTTTCCCTTCTATCTAGGAGGAAAAATGTTCAATGCAAGTGAGTATATTGGAAAAAGGTTTCTATGAATGGATCAAACTAAAGATATAAATCATGGTTGGTTTCAAAATGATTCTCCCAATTCTAAGGAGTGGACTACACCAAGACCTTTGCACCAGTAGAAAAAATGGATTCAATGAGGGTAGTTTTGGCCATTGTTTCATCCAAGCACTGAGAGGTGCACCACATGGATGTAAAAAGTGATTTTATTCATGGATCCCTAAAAGAACAGATATACATGAATCATCCTTATGGCTACACATCATATCCATCATTGGTTTGTAAGTTGCAGAAATCCTTATATGGCTTAAAACATGCCCCAAGATCTTGGTACACCAAAATGGATTCTTTCCTACTCTCATAGAACTCCGAAAGATGTAAGTCTGATCCAAATGTGTACTTACAGAAATATTAAGGTAAATTGTTGATCATATTTCCCTATGTTTATTATATTTTAATCACAGCAAGCACCCTTGCTTTGCCTTCCTTCATAAAACCTGCTTTACATCATGCTTTTGAGATGAGTGATCTAGGCCTACTGAGGCAGTTTCCCGGGCTAGAAATAACTCAAGATTTCAATGGAATTATGGTGACAGAATCCAAATATTATTTAGACATGTTGATTAAGTTTAATATGTCTTATTTCAACTTAGAACCTTTCCCATTCATCTTAGGAATTAGTCTTGAAGAGGAAAAAAAACTCCATAGGTGGATTCTACTCTTTATCGTCACTTGATCAGAAGCCTTCTCTACTTGACACATTCAAGGCCTGATATTTTTTATTTTGTGTATGTTTTATCAAGGTATATGCAATAAAATCATGAGATTCATTGGATGGAAGGAAAGAGGATTCTACAGTACGTGCAGGGTACTAGATCCTATGTCATTCACTATGTTGTTGATTCCAAACTAGACTTGGTAGGATTTACATATTCTGATTGGGCAGGAGATAGTATAGATTGGAATTTCACTTTTGGATATGTGTTTATGTTTTTCAGTGGGCCTATTTTCTGGTCAAGAAAAAAAATGCTTCCATTTCCCTTTATTCAGCAAAGTAAGAGTACAAGGGAGCAGTCAATGCATGCATTTAGGAAGTTTTGTTGCAAGGTATTTTGTCCGAGTATGATATTGATAGTCTTCATCTAATGTAATTTTTTGTGACAACCAAATTTAAATCAAAATATCAACAGATCTAGTTTAGAGAAAGAGAACCAAACAAATTGATATGCACATGAACTACATCAGAGAAATTGTGCATGAAAAGACAAATCTTCTGCAATACTGCCCCACAGATGAGCAGATTGTAGATATTTTTACCAACAAATTTATTGAGAAAAATTTCACTTACCTCTTTTCACTATTGGGGGTGAGTTCATGAGGGTGAAGTTGTTTAATTCTTTAGTGTTCATTTTTTTGGGGGAGTTTGTTCCCACAAAGTTTTCCTCTTTTCCTTGTTTAGAGTTTTTTGAGCATTTTAGAGTTAGTTTTTTTGTAAAGAGTGACCTATGGAATTTGTTGTCAGGGCCCTATATGTTTTTAATCCTCCACATGAGTATAGATTAGGGAGGGGAGGGGGGGGGGGTGGAGTTATTATCCATCCCACACATTATTATTTGGCCTAATTGATCTAATTTGCCACTTATCGTAAGTTATTGGCTCGAATATGTGACTGCATCATCAGCTGGATCATCCTCCTTCAATCAAGGAGGCTAACTGAGTCTTATCCTTCAATCGGGGAGACTAACTAAGATTCCTCCTTCAATAAAGAGAAAATATGGTTTGATCTGCATGACCTAAGTAGCCAAACTTCATAATACAAGCATTAAAATAAGGTAGAGAAGCTTCTGATTCAACATATATGCATACGGCATTTAATGTATGTATATGAAAATTGCAATTAATAAATTTATATGACATAAATTTAGGATGGAAAAATGTTAAATCTCTATTATTTAGTGTAAAATTTGTTTAATTTTAAATTATAAATAGTTCATGTTGTTACTTGTTGTACACTAGTTGTAAATTTTCCATTGCTTAGAGATGTCATTATACCATGTGTGATTTGATAATGATATTTTTTTTGTATTAATGATTACAATGGCTATTATGGATCAAAATGAAGAGATATTGAGATCTAGATTGGAGAATTGACAACTTGGGATGGGTCTGGTACTTACATGACATCGGGTCTAGGGATGCAATATTGCTACCAATATACCCCTAGGTGCATCCATAGGGCCCAAACCATGGTGCATGGGTAAGTTTGGGGGGATTTGAACTTGATACCTTCCATTTACAACCATTTACAACATTTTCATTGAATCACTTACTCTACCCCCTACCGACAGAGATGGCACACATTTAATTAAATGAATATTTGACATTAAACGATACTAGTATTTTTTTTAAATGGTTTTGAAAGGAAAATACAATTACCAACCATCTCTATTTCAATTTGTTGGAACATAATTCCATGTTGAAGTCATTATCCAACCCACACATCATTATTTGGCATGAGTTTCCTAATTTACCACTTAGCGTAAGTTAGTGGCTCAAATATGTGACCGCAACATCAACTAGATCATCCTCCTTCAACCGGGGAGGCTAATTGAGTCTTCTCCTTCAATTGGGGAAACTAACTCAGATTCCTCCTTTAATTAAGGAAAAATAATGGGTTGATCTACATGACAAAACTGCCCAAATTAGTTAACCGATGTTTATTCCACCTACTTTCCGTTAAACTACAGCTATAAAGGAGCCTCCATCATTATTTTTCCTATTTTTGATAATTTCGAGTTAACTAGAGTGAATTAAGGTGCCTCCAACAACTTTTGGTGACTCGTTTCAGTTAATTTCACTATGTATCACATAAATAAAGTGATACATCCACCGTCACCTATTGATTCAGCACTCCATTCCCTACACACCATGACAAAATGGTGTAGCAGAAAGGAAAAACAGGGCCCTAAAAGAGATGACCACCTGCATGCTTGAAGCTAAAATTTTGGATGCAAATATTTTGTTTGAAGCTATGAATGTTTCTTCCTACCTTGAGAAAAGGGTACCTCATTCATTTGTGAAAGGAAAAGCACCATTTGAAGCATACTTTGGTCACAAACCAAATGTGTTCTATTTCAGAGTTTTTCGGTCCACTGCTTCGGGTCGAATTCCACTAGATAAGAGGAAGTATTTGAAATAAAAAACGTATTGAGTGTATTTTACTTATGTATTTATAGGAATAAAAGGGATACAAAGTCTTGAATATCAGAACCAAAAATACATTCATAGAGATAAGTGTATGCTTCCAAGAACCTCTCCAAGATTTGGAAGTAGTAGATGAAGAAACTCATGAAATTCCCTCTCATTCTGCAGATGATTTTGATGATGAAAATGGAAGTGTGAGATATGATATTTCAAATATGATGTTTGATATCAGTGAGAATGATATATATTCTTATGAATCATATCATGATTTTCCCACTCATCTCCCAAAATGGGTCGAAAAGGATCTCTCTTCTGCCGGGTTAGATGTTGGAAATCGTGTTGATCTAAGGAGAACTCAGTCATATTTTCAAAGAAAAGGTATTTCTCTTTCTTGAAATTATTCTTTTATTTTTTATACCTACTATATTATTATTGGTTATGATCCTAATTCATATTATAATTCTCAAAATGATCCTAGTGTTGACATAATTGTAACTTCCGAATGTATTCACTTCTATTTCTTATCTATTGTAACCCAATGTTTATTTCGGGATGTTATCATGTTATGTCATGCCCCGATGTTTTGATCAGGAGAATCAGTAATGTAAACAAGTGATGTCAATTCATTGTTGGTAACCCTCCTATTGTATAAGAGTTAAAGTCCCTACAGTTCCGGGGAACTACGGTTATTAGACTCTCCTGGAAGAGGTCGACCCTAGTAGGGTTTTAATGATGCCGAGATTAGTATAAATAGAGAGCTGGACTCTCTATTTAGCACACATCAAAAACACACTCAAGTGTAGCACATAGTTGAGGAAGGAGAAGACACTGGGTCTAGACAAGAAGAAGGTTACTACTGTCAGGAGAGCATCTTACTGTTTTTTGGTTTTACCTTTTGTACTGATTCTATCTCTAAAGAAGTTGTGGGATTTTCTCCATTTATGGTTTCCTCGATGAAAAAAACTGTGTTCATTTTCTCTTGTTTTTGATTGCTGTACATGTTGCTCTCTTCGTTAAAGATCCTAACATAATGCTAGCTTGAATGTTGAAAAGCTAACATGGTATCAGAGCTAACTTGAGAAAAAGACACTATGCATCTATAGGAACTAGGGATTCCTACTTTGTGGATCTCTCTCCATAGATTTTAAGAAAAAGGAAGGTGGAATAAATCTCCTCCTTAGGGCGCATCTTTCTGTTGAAGGAGAATCCAATTCTGAGGTTTTTTAGTTTTGGACTCGACACCAATACTGGAAATTAGGGCTTTTCACAGAAGAGGAATTTTTCAGTGAGCCCGGGTCTGGATTGATATCCTCCACAAAATCAAAGTTAGGTATCAATTCCAAAGCATTTGGTTGGACAGAACTTTAGAAAATATAAACCCTAATTTTCTCCTGAACCAGCTCTGCAGGATTTCAGCTCAAAATTCAGATCCGACATCTTGACCTGGTAAGATCTAAAATATTTTTTTATTTCCATTTGAGGTTCTCAGTTAAGATTTCTCATCATACCAAGCTTGATGAAAATCTTGAGGGATCTGATAAATTCCGAGCTTGGAAGTATAGTATCTCCCTGGTCCTAGAAGAGAATGAGTTAGACTCCTACATCCATGAGGAGGTTCGATTTCCAGAGAGAGATGAGGCTAAGGCCTTGCATAAGAAGAAGTTGGTTATTGCAAAGAGAATCATTGTTGATTCTATCAAGGATCATCTCATACCACATGTGTCCTCCCTAAATACACCTAAAGCTATGTTTGTTGCCCTAACCAAATTGTTTGAAGGGAAGAACATAAACCGAAAGATGACTTTGAGAAACCAACTGAAGAATGTGAAGATTCAGAATGCAGAAACAATCCAGTCTTACTTCACAAGAGTTTCTTAGATCAAGGAACAACTAGAAGCAGTAGATGAAGAGGTGGAAAATGCGAAGATTGTGATGACTACCTTGAATGACCTCCCTAGGTCATGGGATTCTTTCATCTAAGGAATCTATGCTAGAAAGAAGTTAGTCAAGTTCAACAAACTATGGGAAGAGTGTTCTCAAGAAGAAGATCAGATAGCAGCTCACGAATAAAAGATGGGAAGTGAAGATCAAGATCTCACGGTACACTCCAAGTCAACCAAAAGAAGATCTCATCACCCTAGAGGTAAGCACTATCGCAAAGATAACAATAAAAAATATTTTTCTAGAGTCATATGTTATACATGTGATGAAGCAGGAAATTATGCAAAGAATTTTCCTAAGAGACAAAAACTAACAAAAAGGAGCAACAAAAGAAGACATCATGCTCATGCTGCAGAGGATGACGAACCATCCAAGAAAAGAACCAAATATGAAAGTGAAGATTCTTCAAGCGAGGATGAATATGTTTTGATTTTTGCTCTCACAGGAAACATTACTCATGGAAGAAATTATTGGCTCATAGATAGTGGGGCTTCCAAACATATGACAAGATTCAAGGAATCCTTTGTGAGACTTTCAGAACAAGAATCATCTCATAAGGTGAAGCTAGGATATGACTACCAATATCCAATAAAAGGTAGTGGGGAATATTCCTATAACCTAGACTCTGGAAAGTGTCTAACAATGAAGGAAGTACTGTTTGTGCCAGGACTCAGGAAGAACCTCCTCTCCATATCGGCATTAGATGCAAAAGGAATGTAGGTTGCATTCATAGATGGTCAAGTCATCGTGTGGCCAAAAGGAAAGACTATCGATGATGCAGTGGTGATTGGAGAACAAGACGGAGGATTGTACAAATTAAAGGGTCATCTAGAACAAGCCTTGGTCCATGACACAGTAGAGCCAAGTGAACTTTGGCATAGAAGGCTTGCACATGTGCATTATAGAGCACTACGTATTGAAAGCAAAGATGTTGAAGGTCTTCCAGAAATCCAAGCAAAACATGATGGGGTCTGCAAAGGATGTGCGAAAGGAAAGAATACAAAGAAGACATTTCCAAGCAGCGAAAGAAAAGCAAAAGGAATCTTGGATGTATTCAGACCTATGTCATCAAACTCACTAAGCGGGTATGCATATTATGTTTCCTTTATTCATGATTTTTCTAGGAAGACATGTGTTTGCTTCGTGAAGAACAAAGACGAAGTATTCAGCAAGTTCAAGGAATTCAAATCCTTGATCGAGAATCACAATAAAAAGAATATCAATACTTTTCGATCAGATAATGGTGGAGAAGTCACTTCAAATGAATTCAAAGAGCTATGCAAAGAATCAGTGATTAAGAGGGAATTTTCCACCCCTTATAATCCACAACAGAATGGGATTGCGGAAAGGAAGAATAAAACCATCATGGAAGCTGCAAGAGCAATGCTTCATGATCAAGACCTTCTTATGAATCTTTGGTAGGAAGCTACCTGAACAATGGTGTATGTACATAACCGTACTCCACATAGAGTACTCAAGAACAAGACTCCTGAATAATTCTTTTCCAGCAAGAAACCAGAAGTCAGCCATCTCAGAATATTCAGCTGTCCAGTGTACATACACATTCCAAAGGAGAAGAGGAATAAATTAGATCCTTCGGGAAATAAGGGTATATTTATGGGATACTCTGAAAGCTCAAAGGGTTATAGAATATACTTCCCAGGATTCAAGAAGATTGACTTCAGCATGGATGTGACATTCAATGAAGACACAGCTTACAACAAATCCACAGAGAAACCTGCTGAAGAATCTGAAAAAGAAGAAGCACCCAAAGTTCATGATACGACCATGAATGAAGAAGCTCAAGAAGAAGATCAAGAATTTGAAGAACCAAAAAGACCTGTAAATCCACCTCTGGAGAAGAATCCTCATAAAAGGAAACCTGCTTGGGTACAAGAACTTATCCAAGGTGCAGAAAGATATGGGGCTCTAGAAGAGAATCATAGAGAAAGAAAGAGGACTAGATCCTACTCCAGGTATGTAGCATTACTATGTAATTTCCTTGATAAAGAACCTTCTAGTTATGAAGAAGCGGCATAACAGAAAGAATGGAAGGATGCGATGATCGAAGAATATCAATCCATAATGAAGAATGATGTTTGGGATGTTGTCCCAATACCAGAAGGGAATTCAGTTGTAACTTCCAAATGGATCTACAAGATCAAGCATGCTGCAGACGGTAGCATTGAAAAATATAAGCCAATATTTGTGGCTTGGGATTTCTCTCAGAAAGAAGGAATAGATTATGAAGAAACATTTGCACCTATAGCCAGGTACACTTCCATCAGATTAGTATTGCTCTGGCTATAGTGATGAAATGGAAGATACAAAAGATGGATGTCAAGACTGCTTTCTTAAATGGTGTAGTAGAAAACGAAGTGTATGTAGAATATACACTTAGTTTTGACACACATGACAGGGAGGCTCATGTGTGCAGATTGAAGAAAGCCTTGTACGGTTTGAAATAGGCACCCACAACATGGTACGACATAATTTATGGCTTTCTATCTAGTTTGGGCTTTACCAAGAGTAAAGCAGATTCCAACGTTTACTACATGGTTGAAGATTGCAACCCAATGATGCTTCTACTATATGTAGATGATCTATTTGTGATAGCTATGGATGGGTTGATTGTTGATATGAAGAGAAAGGTTGCTGCTGAGCTTGAGATGAAGGAATTGGGTATAATGCATTATTTTCTAGGTATGGAGGTGTGGCATAGTGCAGATGGAATCTTGCTTGGACAAGGGAAGTATGCAGTAGAGATCCTGAAGAGGTTTGGGATGATGGAGTGCAAGGCTATGGCCACACCTATGGAATTGTTACACAAGAAATTCCTATGGCTTGGGGTACCACAACAGACAGCTTGACTCCATAAATCAATCTTTTCCAATATACGATAGAATACAAATGTCTAACACTAAAGGATCAGACCCCATACCTTATTTCGAATGGTTGAAGTAGATCCCCATTGAGCTTTCCAACTTCAGCTTGAATTGATAAATTACTTCCTCAACAACAAGTAAACAATACAAGCATACTATATATCATGGTGTTAGATCTATTCTAGCATATATAGTCAACAATGTATAAGAGTTTGAAATAATCCCGTGGATAAAATATTCATTCAAACACACATTATTGGATAGGAAAAGATATTTCTATTAATATAAATCAGAGATTACAATAGATACAACCTCTAACATCATGTCTGCGAACCGGATAAACTGAATCCCCGACTTGGGTCTCCACCACCTCAATCCTCCATCTCTCGATAGCAATATCACAAGAAAAAGGCAAGCTTGGGAAGAACACACTCGTGATCCAAGGGACAAAGGGATGTAGAATCAAGCATAAGTTCTGGCAACAATGGACTATAGTTTCTTTGCTCTCAATTCTCTCATATGCCTTCAATGTACCATAGATTTCCTTATATAGTTTTTCAAAGGGAGAATGAAAGGTCAAATCCGAGCAATCTCAAGGCATAGGGAAGGCTAGGATTCAAGTGAGTCGTATCCATGTCAACGAAAACTCCAAAAGGATTTGGATTTTGTACACATCCTGATGTACACGGTTTTAGGGGTCAAAACCACGTATATACGTGATTAGAGGTTTAAAAGTCACATGTATCATTTTTCACATGTTTTTAGGGATTATCAAGGAAACATCAATGGACAAAAAATGGTCCATGGGGTCTAAGGAGTCTGCAGTGGGACAGGGGAATGCCATACAAAGTGTGATTCACCTGGAGTGGTAAAAGAAGCTATAATAGATGCCCCCTAATGTGTGAGGTCGGAGGGGTCATACGATGGCCGAAATACATTATAAGTCCATCCCAAAAGTGGAGTGATGAAGGATCCCAAATGGAAGACCAACCACCCAATCAACATAGTACAATGATACAACTCTGCACATAACTGCAAATACATATAGCAGTCCCAGATACATAAGAGTACAATGGCCATGAATAGGCATGATACAAGATATCACATAAGTGGCCATCACCACGTACAATATACATATATCAGAATCTCCATGATGAATATATACAAAGGACCATGATCTCCATAATGGTTGAAGATATATAATAGATGAAGATCTCCATAGCGGCTGGAAATGTTTGACATATACTGGAATCAAGTCATGAGAGCTAAAATCTCATGAGCACTGGCATGATTAAGGAGGTATCATATAAGAGATTCCACCAATATGGAAAGTATTCTACACAAACCGCTACCAGTACATGTCCTACTATGCAAATAGAGGTGTCGAGGTCGAACATAGTATTCCATCATCTGATTACTGGTCATTGATGTATACCGTTAAAAGACGCGAGATCACCCACCGATAATGAAAATGGGAATCAAGGTACTAGAGTGCAAACTAACAAGTGTGAATAAATGTGTTGAGGTCTAACACTTGAGAGGATCCATCGATCAGGGAAAATTGATGTATTCCCAAAGACTGTCGATGGTGAGAGAACCTGCCATTGATGACTGCAAGTCTCAAGGCACTCAAAATGACTCTAGATTCCAATCCCAGAATAAATGATCAGAAGTCGATGGGATGAAATATGCTAGAAGGAGGGAATTAAGGCATCCCCCATCATCCAACACAAGGTACTCAGCAAAGCTATATAATGTGGAATAACTCGATCATAAGGTGCACGAACCAGTAACTGTACCGGGAATGGCCGACATGGAAAGTTAAGGTAACTAAGGAATTGTTGACTCAGGCTTCAACTTCCTTCGAACAAGAGCATAATGGTGTATGGTGACTGAATGAAGGTAGCATAAAATTGATATACAAACTGGGACATCTCTACAACACAGGAGGCATCGACAGAGGCTCCATAGGGACTGGAAGCTTAACCAGTCAATGGAGAGAAAATCAGATAAACGAGTACAGATCCTAGAGTCAAACTATAACCCAACCAATGGATGTGATATACAATGATCTGTTTGAAGGTGACATGACTCGACAGCTGCCATAGATAACATCTTTCCCTATCTGGATTTTTGGTTTTTTGAATTTTTTTCTGGACTTTTTCAATTATTTAAAAAGCTTGAAAAAGAATAAAATTGCTTTATAGTTACATACTAGGAGGAGACGAGTGTCATAATGGAAAACAAACTAGTTCCAAGCAGTGGAACATACCTATGCTCAATGCAAGGATACATGTGTAGGATATTGAAACTAGAGGGAAAATCCCCTCCCGATAAAAAAGGAAACAAGCTGCGAAGGATATAAAAAATGGCTCTGCATGGCTAGACATGAGACAAGCTCGGGCTATATGGCTAAATCAAAATGTCAGGGGAGTCGAAATAAAGCTCAGTAAGGTAGGAAAAGATCATGATATTGCATTCGCAACTTTATATGAGGGAGTCCTGAGGGAAATAGGCCAGCAAAAGATCAAGAGGAGTATGAGGCTCTTGAAAAATTTCATGGCGGGACTAAAAGGGACTCCTAGACCTAAGAGAGCACTCACAGCATGGGTACCAAATACAAAAGGGAGCTAACTAGGACACCCATGTATAGGAAAGCTCTACCATTCACATAGTACCACTTCTGATAATAGCATGAAGGTTCCGTGATACCATGGAATGGGTTCGTACCTAATGTTAAGATGGAATGGTCATAAGGAAATGCATAAGTGTAAGTGGATGTGAAATCCTAACCTATATGCCAGTTCAGACATAATACCTATGATAGGCACAAACGAGTCGAAACCTAGAAGAGAGTGTACAAAAAGAGTACCCTACATGACAACCATATTAGTCCAAAACAACCCAAAATAGTCAATAAAGAATCCAAACTATAGGATATAGGGAGGAATTATCATGACAACTGCACCCAAAGGAAACAATGGGGAAAATGATGGGACATAAAAAGGAAAGTAAGGTGTAGACCCAACATTCACGCATCCACATCCACAACCACCCCCGTGAGGGTGACGACTGTTGTAAAGACCGAGAGAATGGAGTCAACATCCTCCATAGAGGATGGAATATGACCATTCCCAAATCTTTTAGCATAGTAAGGGGCTATGATGCCCCCAAGTATGACACCAAGGTCTGTACTAGGACCAAGGACGGGTGATAGAATATTAGGCATGCTGAAAATAAAAGGACTTGAACTCAAGAGAGCATAAATATACTCAAGTAACCATGATCCCAAAGGCCAAGTAGTGCACAAAGAGCACACTCCTAAGAAAATCTACAACCAAAATACATGCAAACCAAGTGGAGGATATGTGAGATCCTGAATGCAGTAGGTATGTCTCACCTAGGAGAGGTTCGAAACTCCCATACACTACAAGTGGAGGTATGTAACCAATTATATTGGCCCTCAGCTTCAATGCATAAAGTGACTATGATGTCTGACCTCTACCTAGCTAGGACACCTACAGAATAACCCCTGTAAAGTACCCCATCTATATCCAATGTAAGGCCACTAATGTCACCTCAATATAATCAATTCTCAGGCGGACAGTCGCAGGTGGGATTGACCGTATGGGTAGGGTAGCAAAGCCCAAAACTCTCGAAAGAGCCCCCATATATGAATACAATCCTGGAAATATCTATGGTGCTACTCAGTTATGACTAGGGGTCATCCCAATCAATAACCACTCACACTGCCTCGTGCTTAGCTCCCTTTTGAGAGGAGGATCCTGAGAAACACTGGTTATACCAAGGATTTCACACACTCACCTGGACAGACACATAGATGTTGTTGTTTAATGGTCTTGGAGAATTTACTCACAATGAACTATTCCAAGACCCTAAAACCTAATCTTGTTGGTGCACCCTAGAAACGAAAAGAGTGTAGTTCATTTTAATTTAGCATTGATTTTAATTGGATTTATTACTCAAAAGAGGGATATGACCATGCAACTAATGGTGTTATGACACAACATGAAGTAAAATGCACACCTAACAAACAATGCTAAGTGAAATCTTTGTCAAATGAAAAATAGGGTATGCCACTACATGAGATGCATAAATATATATTCATTTCCAAATGCCAATGCTATCCTTCCTATATGAAAGCCTAAAAACAACTCTCATCCAAGCAATCCAATGAAAATACGTCCTCAAATCCATATCTAAGATGAAACTAAGAGTGCAACTACTTTGTATTTTTCAATATAGAAGAATGAAAAATGCAATAAAAGTCATCTAAAAATCTTAGTCTCTACAGCAAGTATAAAAGACAAGCCCAGCAAGACATCGAGACAAAAAAGAGTAATGCACTAATGGAAAAACAAAAAGGATAAATGACTAAAACTACTTTCAAAGAAAAATCAATGAAAAAGAGGTCTTTGGTCATAAAAGAAGCATCCAACAGACAACATCAGACCCAAGGAAGACCCAACCACACTCACAACCCACCCAACAACTTCCCACAACATCAAACTCACCAAAAGGGAGGATGTACGTGACTATTTAAAGAATAGCTGCATATATACGCGAATTTTGGCCAAAAATCCATGTATGTATGCGACTTTTGGCCAAAAACCTACGTATACAGAGAAGGCAATGGTAAAAAGAAGGCCAAGGGTCAAACCAATAAAGGGGAGTGCCAATGGATGAACATACTATAAAATGAAACGCAGAAACAAGGAGAAACAAAGTGCAAGTCAATAATATCAAGCCCATTATGCCCACAAAGCCGAAATAAAAACAAGCAACATCCCCAACGGAGTCACCAATTCTGTTACAGAGAGAAATTCCTATGGCTTTGGTTACCACAACATACAACTTGACTCTAGAAATCAATATTTTTCAATATGCAATAGAAAATAAATGTCTAACACTAAAGGATCAGACCTCGTACCTTATTCTGGACGGTTGAAGTAGATCTTCGTTGAGCTTTCCAACTTCAGCTTGAATTTATAAATTACTTCCTCAACAACAAGTAAACAATACAAGCATACTATATATCATGGTGTTAGATCTATTCTAGCATATATAATCAACAATGTATAAGAGTTTGAAATAATCCCATGGATAAAATATTCATTCAAACACACATTATTGGACAGGAAAAGATATTTATATTAATATAAATCAGAGATTACAATAGATACAACCTTTGACGGCACGTCTGTGAACCGAAGAAACTGAATCCCCCACTTGGGCCTCCACCACCTCAATCCTCCATCTCTTGATAGCAAGCTCACAAGCAAAAGGCAAGCTCGGGAAGAACACACTCGTGCTCCAAGGGACAAAGGGATGTAGACTCAAGCATAAGTTTCAGCAACAATGGACTATATTTTCTTTGCTCTCAATTCTCTCATATTCCTTCAATGTACCATAGATTTCCTTATATAGTTTTTCAAAGGGGTAACGAAAGGTCGAATCTAAGCGATCTCAAGGCATAGGGAAAGCCAGCAGTCAAGTGATTCAGATCCATGTCAAGGAAAACTCCAAAAGGATTTGGATTTTGTACACATCCCGATGTACGCGGTTTTAGGGGTCGAACCCACATGTATATGCGATTATAGGTTTAAAAGTTGCATGTATCATTTTTCTCATGTTTTTAGGGATGATCAAGGAAACATCAAAGGCCAAAAAATGTTCCATGGGGTCTAAGGAGTCTACAGTGGGACAGGGGAAGGCCATAGAAAGTGTGTTCCACCTGGAGTGGTAAAATCAGCTATAAAAGGCATCAAACTTGAAGCTATTAAGTGATGCTTTATCAAAGTCAGTTGATGCTACGATGTATCATCAGATGATTAGGTCCTTGATGTACCTAATGAACACGAGACCAGACATTTGCTTTGCTGTGAACACCTTGAGCTAGTTCTTGACAGATTCGAGAAATGTTCACTTGATTGCTACAAAGCATATTCTGAGGTACCTGAGGGGTACAGTTGATTATGGGCTCAAGGACGATGTGAATCAGAAGATTAACCTGGAGGGTTATGTTGATTTATATTGGGCAGGCAATACCATTGATAGGAGGAGCACTTTAGGGTGTTGCTTCAGTATGGGATCAGGTGTGATCTCCTAGTTTAGCAGGAAGCAATCCTATGTGACACTGAGTACAACTGAAGCAGATTATGTCACAGCTTGTTCGGCTAGTTGTGAGGAAGTATGGCTACGGAAGCTACTATCTGATTTATTTGATCTCTAGATGGATTATACTTGTATACATTGTGACAACCAGAGTTGCATGAATTTGTTAGAGAATCTAGTGTTCCATGACAAGTCGAAGCATATCGAGATCAAGTATCACTATATTAGGGATATGCTACAAAGGGGAGCAGTGAAGCTCCAATATGTTGTGATGGAGGAACATATAGCTGATGTGTTGATGAAGCCATTGGCTAGGGTGAACTTCAAGTACTTCAGGGAGAATATTGGTGTTCTCCAGATAGAGGTTTCCTCCAAGGGAAATTGATGAGTCCCATAGCCATTCTGATGAGCAGGTCAGATATAAGGGCTGATCCATTCTGTCATGGCTAAAGGATTAGGTTCCTCCCATGTCATATGTGAGTGCTGGACATTCTGACGAGTAGGTCAGATACAAGGGCTACTGCCACTCTTCGGGAGAGTGGAGGCACCTATTCCGTTACTAGGTAGCTCAGTCTGGGACTGGGGGCCATTCTGATGATGGCGTAGGATTTTTCTCCTACCAGGTTAGATGTGATTGTATTCCTTTCTGATGAGTAGGTCAGATGTGGGTGCTAGCCATTCTAATGTAGGATGAGCTCCTACATATATGTAAGGGATGCTTCCTTTTTGACGAGTAGGTCAGATGTGAGTACTGGCCATTTTGATGTGACTGTAGGATTTGGTCCTCCATGATTAGATATAAGGGCTACCGCCTTTCTAATGAGAAGGTCAAATGTGAGTGCTAGCCATTCTGATGAGTAGGTCAAATGTAAGGGCTACCAAAGACCTACAAGGAGGTAGGCATACACCTAGCATGAAATAAGGCTGGCTCTGTAAAACTTCCTATGATGAGAAGAATCATGAGATAGCACATATGATGATGACTAAACGAGATCCAGATCGAGCTATGATCCAGATCCCGTCATGATGACTCCGAGAGATTCAGGTAGAGTGATGATCTAGATCCAGCAGTGATGATCCAGATTGAGTGATAATCCAGATCTAGTAGTGATGATCTAGATCGAGTGATGATCCACATCCAGTGATGATGTCCAGTTATGATGATCCATATCAAGTGATGATCTAGATCCAGTGATGATGTTTGGTTATGGTTATCTAGATCTAGAAAAGAAGATGGCATGAAGATAAAGATGACTTGAAGACAAGATGACTTGGAGATGCAGATGACGAGAAGATCCAGAGAAGAAGACCAGTGATGAAAATTGTGTCGAGAGAATACCTTCATAGTTAAGAGGGATTGTTGATGTAATTGTAACTTTGGAATGTATTCACTTATATTTCTTATCTATTGTAACCCGATGTTTATTTCGTGATGTTATCATGTTATGTCATGCCTTGATGTTCTGATCGGGAAAATCAATAATGTAAACAAGTCATGTCAAGTCATTGTGGGTAACCATCCTATTGTCTAAGGGTTAAAGTCCCCACAGTTTTGAGGCATTAGGGTTATTAGACTCTCCTAGGAGAGGTCGGCCCTAGTAGGGTTTTAGTCATGCCAGGATTAGTATAAATAGAGAGCTGGACTCTCTATTTAGTACACATCACAAACAAACTCAAGTGTAGCGCATAGTTGAGGAAGGACAAGACATTGAGGCTATAAAAGAAGAAGGTTACTGCTGTCCGGAGAGCATCTTACTGTTTTGTGGTTTTACCTTTTGTGTTGATTCTATCTCTGAGGAAGTTGTGGGATTTTCTCCATTTATGGTTTCCTCGATGAAAAACACTGTGTTCATTGTCTCTTGTGTTTGATTGTTGTACTTGTTTCTCTCTTAGTTAAAGATCCTAACATAATGCTAGCTTGAATGTTGAAAAACTAACATGGTATCAGAGCTAACCTAGGAAAAAGACACTGTGCAACTACAGGAACTAGGGCTTCCTACTTTGTGGATCTCTCTACATAGATTTTAAGCAAAATTAAGGTGGAATAACTCTCCTTAGGGCGCATCTTTCTATTGAAGCAGAATCCAATTCTAAGGTTTTTCAGTTTTGGACCCGACACTACTACCGGAAATTAGGGCTTTTCACAGAAGAGGAATTTTTCAGTGATCCCAGGCCTGGATTGATCTCCTCCCCAAAATCGAATTTAGGGATCAATTCGAATGCATTTGGTCAGACAAAACTTCAGAAAAGAAAAACTCTAATTTGCTCCTGAACCAGCTCTACAGGATTTCAGCTCAAAATTCAGATCCGACATCTTAACCTGGTAAGATCTAAAATCTTTTATATTTCCATTTGAGGTTCTCAGTTAAGATTTCTCATCATACCAAGCTTGATGAAAATCTTGAGGGAGTTGATAATTTCTGAGCTTGGAAGTATAGTGTCTCCCTAGTCCTAGAAGAGAATGAGTTAGACTCCTACACCCACGAGGAGGTTCCATTTCCAGAGGGAGATGAAGCTAAGGCCTTGCATAAGAAGAAGTTGGTTATGGAAAAGAGAATCATTGCTGATTCTAGCAAGGATCATCTCATACCATAGGTGGCCTCCCTAAAGACACCAAAAAGCTATGTTTTTTTCCCTAACCAAATTCTTTGAAGGAAGACTCAAGTGTAATGCATAGTTGAGGAAGGAGAAGACACTGGGGCTATACAAGAAGAAGGTTACTACTATCAGGAGAGCATCTTATTTTTTTTGGGTTTTACCTTTTGTGTTGATTCTATCTTTGAGGAAGTTGTGGGGTTTTCTCCATTTATGGTTTCCCTGAGGAAAAACACTGTGTGCATTGTCTCTTGTACTTGATTGCTGTACTTGTTGTTCTCTCAGTTAAATATCCTAACATAATGCTAGCTTGAATGTTGAAAAACTAACACCTATATGGTAAGCTACAGTGGATGAAGAGCTCAACTCTCTCTGAAAAAATGCAACTTGGGAGCTCGTTTCCCTTCCACCTCGGAGGAAACTTGTTCAATGAAAGTGGGTATATAGGAAAAAGGTTTATGATAATGGATGAACCTAAACGTATAAATCATGGTTGGTTTCAAAAGTATTCTCCAAATTCCAAGTAGTGTACTACACTAAGACCTTTGCACTAGTGGAAAAAATGGATTCTGTCTGGCTAGTTTTGGCCATTGTTGCATCCAAGCACTGGGAGGTGCACTATATAGATGTAAAAAGTGTTTTTATTCATGGAGACTTACAATAAGAGATATACATGAATCATCATAATATCTACACATTAGATCCATCATTGGTTTGTAAGTTGCAGAAATCCTTATATGGCTTAAAACAGGCCCCAAGATCTTAGCACACCAAAATGGATTCTTTCCCTCCCTCACAGAACTCCGAAAGATGTAAGTCTGCTCCAAATGTGTACTTGCAGAAATATGAAGGTAGCTTGTTAATCATATTTCCCTATTTTATGATATTTTAATCACAAGAATCACCCTTGCTTCATTTTCCTTCATAAAAAATGCTTTACATGATGCTTTTGAGATGAGTGATCTAGGTCTGCTGAAGCAGTTTATCAGGCTAGAAATAAATCAATATTTCAATGGGATTATGGTGACACAATACAAATATTATTCATACATGTTAATTAATATTAATATGACTGATTTCAAGTTATCACCCTTCCCATTCATCTTAAGAATTAGTCTTGAAGAGGGAAAAAAAACCATAGTTGGATTCTACTCTTTCGCGTCAGTTGATCAAGAGCCTTCTCTACTTGACAGATTCAAGGCCCAGTATTTTTTATGTAGTGTATGATGTATCAAGGTATATGCAGCAGAATCATGAGATTAATTGGAGGGAATAAAACAGGATTCTACAGTATGTGCAGGGTATAGATCCTATGTCATTCACTCTGCTGTTGATTCCGAACTAGACTTGGTAGGATTTACATATTTTGATTGGGTGGGAGATAGAATAGATCTGAATTCCACTTCTAGATATGTGTTTATGTTTTGTAGTGATCCTATTTTCTTGTCAAGAAAAAAGAAGGCTTCCATTTCCTGTTATTCAGCAGAGCCAGAGTACAAGGGAGCAGTCAATGCATGCATTCAGGAAGTTTGATGTAAGGTGTTTTATCCGAGTTTGATATTGACAGTGCTTCATATGCTGTCATTTTTTGTGAAAACCAAAGTGATATCAAGATCTCAAAAAATCTGGTTCAGAGAAAGAGAACCAAACACATTGATATCCACATGAACTACATCATATAACTTGTGCATGACAAAACAATTGTTCTGCAATATTGCCCCACAGATGAGTAGATTGCAAATATTTTCGCCAAGAACTTTACTAAGAAAAAATTCACTTACCTCTTTTCAATGTTGGGGGTGAGTTCATCAGCATGAAGTTATTTAATTCTTTAGTGTTCATTTTGAGGGGGGGTTTTGTTTCGACAGGGTTTTCCTCTTTTCCTCACTTAGATTTTTTTTAGCATTTTAGAGTCACTTTTTTGTAAACGGTGACCTATGGAATTTGTTGTCGGGGCCCTATATTTTTTTAATACTCCACATGATTATAGATTAAGGGGG
>LPNX010220146.1:191965-228231 GCA_001517045.1 Pseudotsuga menziesii
ACTGCATCATCAATTGGATCACCCTCCTTCAATCAGGGAGGCTAACTGAATCTTCTCCTTCAATTGAGGAGACTAACTGAGCATAATCCTTCAATGAAGGAGAAAATATGGGTTGATCATCATGACATAAGAGCCCAAATTGGTTAACTGATGGCTATTCCACCTATGTTAAGTTAAATTACAGTTGTAAAGGTTCCTCCATCATTATTTTTCCTATTTTTGGTAATTTCCAGCTAACTGGAGTTATTTAATAAACCTCCAACAACTTTTGGTGACTCGGTTTAGTTTAGTTAACTTTATCTCACCTAATTGAATTCTAACATGCACCCTCACCTACTGATTCACATGCAGTTGAGTTCTATTTAGCTAGACTCTTCCTAAATTGCCTTTGATTCAGTTAGAGTTTATTATGGTTGTGATTAGTGGTTACCTGATGTGTGTAGTGTGGCTAGCTAACAGCTAATCCACTCTCATGTATGCAATTTGAATGACCTCCTTAGGATTCAAATTGTATGGTTATCCATGTGAGTGTATGACATTGTATCTTTAATTTTGATTAATGATAACTATTATACAGGCGCAAATCCTAAGTACAATGTTTTCATGTCATTTTTCTATGCAATTGATCCTTGAATCTTTGCAAGTTTTTTCTTGATCCTAATATTACTATGAATCAATTTCACATTCCCATATAGACCTTAGATAATACTCCTTGCATAAAGTTACACATGTTTAGTATAAGGTGTTCCATGTGAAAAGGGTTCTAGTCCTTGGTCTAGTGTCTTGGACCATAGTCACTATCATTTTTGAATCCAAAATCGTAAGACATAAATGTCTGATTTTCGACATCATGTTGTCAACCATTCGACAATCATCTTATTTTTTAAGTCTTGGTTTCACTTCGACGGATATCCACAAGTAAAGTGAACACGTCGTATTTCTAACATAGCCCATTTGGATATTTGACAACTCCTCTTTTAATATTTCTGTCGAATATCCGATAAATTTCACTATATTGGAGGTCGTAAATCCGACAAATTTCATTGTATAGGAGGTAGGAAATCTGACAACTTTCACTATATAGGAGTTTGAATTATTTGTAAGGATCCTTCAAATATCCAAAGGGATTTTCGTTATAGGAAGTTAGATATCCGACACCTTTAGACATCAGTGGTATAGAGAGGATGTTAGATTCTTTGGAAGTGGTCGTCATATATCCGACAACTTTAGCCATTGGAGGTATGGCGATGGTGTCATATTCTATGGAAGTGGATGTCGGATATCCGATAACATTAGCCATATGTGGTATGAAAATGGATTCGAATATCCGAAAATGTCAGTCGTCGGTGGTATGGAGATGTCATTAGATTCTATGGAAGTGGTCATCAGATACCTAACAAATATGTGGAATTTAAAAGAAACACAGATATCCTGTGATATGAAAAAATTCACCTAAGCTACAAAAATATGATATAATATAGAGATGGAGATCATGTTGAAGAGTGAGTTTCCCTAGTACTTAGGTTCTCACAATAAGTACATGTGTTCATGGGTTGTGATTGTGCCACTTGCTATTTTTAATAATAATACCTATAAGATGTTGAAAGTCACTATTTTGTAGGTTATGTGATACATTTATTCCCATTAGAGGAAATTTGAGGTCTAAAATTGGTCTCCTAAGGAAAATAATAAAATAATAGTCATTAGTTTTGGAGCAAGAATGAAAAAAGTACTTTTTTGTTCATATTTTCGACATATCTCCCGGTGGTTTTACTCCATTTCCGAGCAGGAGAGCTCGATGGATGTGGAATTTAATTCCGCATCTAACGAGTACCCACACTGCATACTTTTGACTGACCCCGCTACCCCAAAAATAAGAAATACCTGGAAAAA
Source organism: Pseudotsuga menziesii (assembly GCA_001517045.1). Lineage (NCBI taxonomy): Eukaryota > Viridiplantae > Streptophyta > Pinopsida > Pinales > Pinaceae > Pseudotsuga > Pseudotsuga menziesii. Next base: position 193,859 of record LPNX010220146.1, read on the forward strand.
TGTGATGATGATGTCATCATGTCATCATCACATTTTTTCAGGTATTTCTTATTTTTGGGGTAGAGGGGTCCATAAAAAGTATGAAATGTGGGTACTTGTTGGTTCTACATCCAACGAGCTCTCCCGCTCAGAATTTGAGTAAAACCACAAGGAGATATGTTGAAAATACAAAAAAAAGTTTTATTTTATGACAAATATGTCAATTCAACCATTATGGTTGACTCATTTTATTGAAATTCTATTGGTTCCTGGATTCCAACTCACAAAATTTATTGTTGGAGCATTTTCTTATAAGGCCCATTTTAGACCCCAAATTTTCTCTAATGATTTTTATGCTATGTAGGAGTCACAACAAGTCATAAATACTGTAAACATTCAAGACATGTTAAGGAAAATATTCTATAAAGATGTATTAAGCTTGATTAAGTAAAATATATTTTAAGGAAATCTATCTCGAGATTTACCCAACATCTGTAATTGCATGAAAGAGGTTGTTAATCCAAAAGGGATTTGTGGAAAATTTTGGGTTGTAGGTATATATTTTAGACCACAAACCTCTAACATCTAAAACATGTTTTCATACAAATAAGAACTTAAAATTCTACCCAATCGATCTAAATAAAATCTAAACTAACATGTACATAGAATTATGCAATAATGGTGAATGTTTTTTGGATGTTTTTGTATAGACTCAATATTACTTGACATGGATAAAAATCCATCTTTACAAAAAGTAGTATGGTGCAGAAAGTAGCCAAATGGATGCTAATATAATGAATTAGAGTGAGAAGTTGACAAGGGTAATTCACAAAGTTGCATAATAATTTTATCCACAAAGCATAGTATATGTGTAACAAGTTAATAATGATATCCTAGTAGCTATTATTCAATATTAACTATACCCATCTCAGTACTCTGTTTATGGTATGGTGACACCAATTGAACAATCAACATTTATGCATAGATACAAGAAAAATGAAGTGCATGTATTCTGGAGGGAGAATCCTTTTCCAACACTAAATAAATCATAATGAGAACAATGAATCCCCGACGATATACTGTCTACTAATTAATATGTTTATATTATACTCTGAATATTTTTCAATATAAATATGTGAAAAGAGAATCTCAACATCAATGTTTAGAAGTAGATGTTTCTTTGTGAAATTTAAGGCCTTACTTCACACCTTCATGTAAATATGTCCATCTATTCTTCTTGGAATAAGATAAATCTACATGGACTTTCAATTTAGTAATTTATGACATTTTAAAACCAAATTACAAGTGCAAGGAATATTTGTGGAATGCAAATCGATATAAAGTGAAGGAAGGTTTTCAAAGCAGTCTCTGGAAGAGAAATAGCAAGTTTGAGTTTTTCCTCCACTGGAATATAAAATATATTCAAATTTTAGGTAGACTAATATTACTAAATTTATTTTTGGAATTTTCTTTCTGATTTTATAATGGAACGTACTTGCTAATGTGCTATTAGATTTAGGTCACATGTATCAATAACATAGATATAATGATAAGGTACATGATAGTTGACCCTAAGTTGTACTAAAAAAAGATCAATGTTTTGCATAGGGATGATTCTTTACACTTTGATTTGCCTCTCCTATATTCACCATGTAAGCTCTCTTGTTTTTATCTACTTGTCTGACTGATAAATTCCCCACCACAAGTGCATTGTTGATATTTATTCATTACATAATAGAGGCCTATTTATGAGGCATAAATAGTTGTTATTGGATTGGAACATATTGTTTGAGATATGAGCTATGTCAAGGCCATTTTTATGTGAATTATGGAAATAAAGCCTAATTCATGCAAATTTGAAGTAAAATTAGTCTTCTATCTATTAATTTATTTACTTATGATTTATTTTGTATTGCAAGCCACTTTTAAGGGATTATGGAACAACACAACCATTTGTATCAGCTCCCTAATATCTTATTGTTAAATTACTTGGAAGTGTCTTATAAATCATGTTTATGGGGTTGTTCATTTTTGGATGAGCTAACCAATATATGGATATCTTGGGAAAGAGGGTATCTAAATCTTACCCATGTCTAGTGTGTTTCTGATTATAAAACCTATTACATATTCTAGAACATCTTCAATAAACTTATGCAATCCAAGTGGATGATGCATTTTGGTAATGTTAATCTTGCATGGCCTAAAGTTTGACCACACTTTACAAGTATAAGAGAATGGGTCATGAAATGATAAAAACATAAAGGTAAAGAATGTACATACCATTTCCAACCTGAAGGTCTTGACAAAAAACAACATGGCTAGTGCTTACAATTTCTCCTTCCTGCAAATATGCAACAAAGCATGCATTAGAACTCAAAATTTTCTAACATGGAATTTACCCAAGTTGGGAATTTAGAGAAACATTGCAAGAGACAGAATGTATATATATGAATGGTCAATAAAATTCAAAAAGACAGAAAGAAGAAAGAGCGATTAAGGGAAAAAATTTAGTTAAAATGTTACAGAGATGAATAATGAGAGTCTAAGGTTGATCACAAAAATGAAAATTGAAGAAGTATAAAATCCCAACAAACACGATGATACCCCAGTTCTAAAAAGGAGAATTCTCTATATAGTGTTCATAGCCTTTCTTGATTCATAATGGTTGTAGCAAATTTCTAGCCAATTGTGTGACCTTATCTTACTGAACTTTAAAAATAATAAAAAACTTAGATTTTGATTACCATGCAAGTCATAAGTTAAAACAAAACATGCTAAATGGAAAACCCAATTAAGTTAGAAATGTAAGCCTCTATAAATGGATTCAGAAAATTTGATCTCTTTGTGGAAATGGTTGTCAAATATTCTAAAACAATAATCCTAAAGGTTTTTTAAGAACAAGTTTCCTTTTTATTACAATTATTTAGGAAAAGGTCCTAAATATGAAATTCGATGTTGGTTTCAGATATGTTGAAATACAAAAATAAATATAATTCCTTTCATTATGTTGTTCAAGAAAATAACCATACTTAACTTGTCATGCCTTGTATTGATCTATCCCAAAATTTATACCAAATATTTCTACACAATGGTGCATTTTCACATTAAAAATATCTTATAGTCAAGTAGCCATGCAAGGTTGCTAAGGCTCATTTTGAGAATAAATTCATTTGACATCTTTAACTACAAAATTCAGCTGCTATCAAACTCAATTATAATCCAGTACTTGTTTCTTCCTTATTAGCCTTGAGTCCATGTGTATGGATTCATTTATAGTATTGATCCACACACTTTATTAAGTAGACGTGTGACTAATTCAAAGTTTCTTCCCTTCCTCAAACTTGATTGGTACAAGTGGGACGATTCTTCACATGGATGCAACTTGCAAGATACTACCCAATATTGTGTAGAGATGCCCCTGACTCCTGTTTATTTTCTAGAAAACCTAGTCAATTATTTTATCAAAGCCTTTACAATAATTAGGGGATGTTAGTGGTAAGAGGAGACATAGGGATGTGCGTGTGTGAGAGAGAGAGAGATACAATGATATAGTAGAGGGGGCGCGCCGGGTGGGGGGTCCTTAGTGGGATGGGGTGACCTATGGATGTGTGTGTGTGTGAGGAAGGGGTGTGTTAGGAGTTTAGGAGTGGGTGGAGTTAGATTAATGTGGGGATTTCTAGGTGTTGTAGAGGGGATGTAATATGGGGTGGGGGTTATAGGTAGTTGGACTGGTTGGGGAGTGATATAAGGGTGCAGGGTTTATTTGTAAGGGTAGATATGTGGATGTGTGTGGGGGTGTATAAGTGTTGTAGGTTATAGGTTAGGGGGTGTTAGTTGTAAGGGGAGACATAGGTATGCATTTGTGTGTGAGAGAGAGAGATAGACAAAGATAGAGTGGATCAGGGGGGTCCTTAGTGGGATGCGGTGACCTGTAGATGTTTGTGTATGTGTGTGTGAGAGAGGTAGAGGAAGAGGTGTGATAGGAGTTTAGGAGTTTGGGGGGGGGTGGTTAGATTAATGTGGGAGTGTCTAGGTGTAACGTCCCAAACCCTCCAACCGATGAAGAGGACGCTACCATACCATTATCTATCTGGGAAACTAGCCACATGAACATACACATAACAAATGAAATGATTTGAAGTAAAAAATGCATACATTGTTGCCATACAGTGGAAGGAAAACCATACATTCAAGCATTTAGCATGTTCATCATTTTTGTTAAATAACAAATATAATTTGTAGAGATGAGATAGCCAAGAATACTTACCTTATGAAGAATTGATCCCGCAACCAACTACGTCACTGCAACATTCCACCCATCCATAGGCCACTGTGCTCCTTAATCTCTCAGCAACACTGCCATCCCTAAGCTAGGCATGATTCCCCAAGGAATAAGGAACTAAGAAGGCTCACACATAGCCAAAGATACACAAATCAACCAAGCCAACACAATTGGGTTTATCAGACCATCAGGGAGCTGGGAAAAGATGAATGCTAATTTGGTGGGCTCATTGAATATCTAAGGACACCTGCACCAAAACTAGCCTAACTTCTAGGACACCCCCACACACCCAACACAAGGAATCAATCCCTTCTCTACTGCATAGTCCCTCAGGCCTTGACTTCCCTTCCAGTGCTATTCAAGCGGTGTGGAGAACAAAGCCAACCCTCTAGCTTTGTATATGAGGCTCCTGAACACACCAAGTTTATCAAGCATACCAAACCTTCATTCCCACTCTGAAACAGTCAAAAGACCAACCACGGCATACACACAACAAAATCGAGCAATTCACAAATATGGGGAAGAAAATAAAACACCATCGAGCAAATCGACATGACAATTTAGGTAATACACAACTCTGACTGGGAAATTTGATTCGTGAGTCGTTCTTGGCCCTATCGTGGCCAAAAAAAATCAATAAGAACCCATAGCAACCCAAAAAATAAAATGAACCCACAGTAAACCAAAATCATGGGGAAACCAAGAGTTATTTCTCAGTTGCATGAGGAAGGGAAAACAACCCATGTGGAGGTGAATCGCAAGCCTACGCATGAGGGGAAAACATCCAGGAACCCCAAATTGTAAAATGATAACCCACCATAGCCAAGACCAAAATGTGAATGTCACATACACAAGAAAATCATGAATACCCAAAAAATGGCTCTCCCAGCTCTTTGCGTGAGTGAAAAAACCAAATGAGGAATGGAGTCCCCTTCTCCTCCTGCCCATTTGAGGGTGAACAAGTCTCCTGTGTAGTGTGCATGTGGGCAAGGATTGATAGTCCTTCCACACACCACTTCCCAGCAATAAATTCCCAACTAACATTAGAGTATTTTAATGTGGTAGTTGACTGATTGAGACAAGGAAAGGTGAGTAAGTCAAAAAGGGTGGGTGACAACTAAATTGGTTTAAAAACTGAGACTTGGATTTTCTCCATTGTCCCCAAGGGTTAAATAATATCCCCTCCTTATTGTTATCAACCAAAATAGAACTTCTCCATCTGAGTGCTGACACTTCATATGTTGGTACAAAAAAGGACACTCATGGATTGAAGGTTGCCTAAACACTATAGATGGGCATGACATGAGATGCATTCACTATCCAATCAGCTTTCCATTTTACCTTTCTATATGTTGATTTCTGTATGTGACTATCTCCACAGCAAGTCGTGTACATACGCGACTATCCCCATAGCATCCCGCTTACTATACGTAAGTATCTTCATTGCAATCCACGTACAGATCTGTACGTGGGTTTCCCTTATAGCAACTCGTGTGTCATACACGGGTTTCCAGTATCAATAGTTGCGTACACATCCATTCAACATTAAAAATAATAAAACATGATTAATGGATTTTTTTGAACCCTAATCATTAACTATCTCAACTTTCTCAACCTCCTTAACCTTCGAAACCGCCCTATTTCCCAAAGTATAAATAGAGGCCTTGGGGAGGGCATTAAGGAATCATACTTGGAGAGAAAAGTTATGCTGGTGGTATATCTTAAGAAGTATTTGGAGTAGCATACCTTATAATCTTTTGGTTGTAGAGGAGTCCTTTTCTTAGGCGTTGGGTTGTACACTTATCTCATTCACTATTTTTAATAAAGAGAATTCTTATTCCAACTTTGTGTTGAGTCTCTTTCATGTATCATGTTTGATGAATATTTTTGATTAAGCACTCTATATATTGTTCATCTAACTTGTCATATATACATATTTAAGATTATACTTGGAGAATTTTCTCTTTGCAGGTGAAGGAAGTTCATCCCTGAAAGCTTTGGAGAGAAGCAGAGCGGGAGAAGAGAAAGCTTGGATCAACCATCATTAATCGGGTGAGTTCAACATTTCTTCCTATTCCTTTTCTATACTTTAAATCTGATTGTTTGCAAGTTTTAGAAGTATGTTTGTAACCCCAGACCCTAGGTTATAAGGGTGTTTATTCTTGAACAACAGAAGTGGTGACTCTGTTGGGGAGCCCAGAATGATGTGGGTTATTTCTATTGATCATTGCCCATTATTTTCCTTGATTCTGTGTGGGGTGTCCTGTCTTGGTTCATGCTTAGAGTGGTGTTTGAATACCTTGAAATTTTTTCTTTTTATTAGAAAATTTTACACCTGTACGTGGGTTTCTCTTGCATACAGTCACGTATAGAGGCCTGCGTACGCGGGTTGCTCTCTAGGATAGTGACGTACAGTATGTGGATTTCCCTTATACATAGTTGCGTACAAGCTTGAGCATTGAAATTTTTGGGCTAGGGTTTGCTTGTCCCTGTCCCTCTTTAAATTTTGGTTGCTGGTTGGTCTTCCTTATAAGCATTGCACTGTGAGTTTGAGGACTTTGTTGGCCACACCTTATGCTTTCTTGTAAATCCCTTGAGTTCTTATTGTTTGGATTGTATTTCTGTTAGCAGCTTGAAGTGGATTTGCCTATTTGGGTTATAGGTTCAAGTGTTAGTTGTCTGAATTAGTGATGAGGGTTCTAGACGTTGTATATCCCTTTCTATTTTCAGATAGTTTTTGGTTTTCCACTTGCCTTTGTTTGATCTCAGTGATTTTCTGTCATTATGTCTGCCCACGCTAGGGTTCCAATTCTTCCTTTGGTGGTTGATCTTTGGTCTTATTAATCTATTTACTTCACTTTGCTTACTTTATACAGTTAGTTTAATTCAAGTATACTCAAGTTTTGTGCATTTAGGTGCATAGTAGTTTTTGAGCATTTTAAAAAAGTGAAAAGAAAACATTTAGAAGCTTTTGCATTTGATTTTTCATAGACTAGTTTTATTTTCAGTTTTTAAAATATAATCTCAAAAAAATACAAAAATATAGTGTTAGTGTTCTCTTTATCATTGCATTTTCATCAATTTACATTTACAAAAAGAAAAGAAGCTTGTTTTTAAGTGATGTTTTGCTTTGGAAGTATACACCTTTGCTTTTTATATTTCTTATCGAGTCAAAAACATCATAGTATTTCACTCCACTTGCCTTCTAAGTAAAAAACAGCCCTTAAAATGAACGTAATAATTAAAATCTATTAGTAATTTTTATTTTTTAGGGCCATACAACTACTAGCTTAGGCTAGACTTGTGGGATAGGAAGTGTAAACTTCCCATAAGTATTAAAATTCAGACATAGTGGACCAATCGATAGGTAAACCATTCTCTTTATTGATAGTATCTGGGAAGCTCCTCTCAAACGGGAGTCAAGTACGAGGCCGCGTGGAGGCATTGGACTGAGGAGATAACCCTCTGATTCCTTGTCAAAAAATAAATCAAGACTTTTACGCATCTGGGGATTTTTTCCTAGACAGAGTTTCAGGCTCAACTACCATGCCTATGCGTATGAGTCAGGCTTGTGACTATTCCCCTAGACTGTTGGTATAGTTAAGGTAGCCTCTAGTCTGTTGACATCTAGGATTCATAGCTAGGTAAACCAGAAGGCTATTTTTGGTTCACCTTCGACGGGATTGGAAGGTAACCCTTGTTGAACGTGTAGGAGGGCAGTGCGTGATTCCTTTGCTTGTACCTAAGAACCTCTTCAAGGACGCCAAGTAACTATTTTTCAGCTTTCTTCATGAAAGCATATATTTTAACCTTGCTGACTTTTGAGACTTTAGGAATTGTCCTAGTTATTGCTCTGTGGTTTTTCTGTGTTTAGCTAACCTTAGGGTATGAATTATCAAATTTACAATCATGGAGGACCAACCTATTAGAAGGTCATGAAGGTTGCAAAACCTTCCTCCTATCATCCCATTGGAACCTCCAACTCCACCTCAAAGGCGGAGATTGGACACAGATGGTTCATTTGAACTGATAGGAGTAAGTGATGTTTTGGGTGAACCAGAACTTAGGGAAAACCATTTTGATTTTAATACAGTTGAGATAGAATATTTGTAGGCTGACGAGTTTGCAAGGAATTTTAATACACCCTTGACTAACTTAAACAATCTTGTGATTTTCCAGGTTTCGCCTTTTGATTAACCTGTGTTAGGTGTCCCTGTGGGTAGGATAATGTCTACTACGGGAGAAAGTTCTTTTGTTTTCACCTCACCCATTCTGGCTGAAGAGGTACTACCTCCCTTGGTAAGTACCCCTAGATCTAGCATACCTACTATGCCCTTAATTCCAGCGAGTCGGGTGGTTCAACCACCAGTTCCCACCAGCCTGGTAAGTGCTTCTCGTGGCATGGTTATTGGGATTCCTAGTATACCTACTGTTCCTTCCTCCTTCACACACTACCTAGAGTGGTCTAGTAGGATCCTCGGATTTTGTCTAAGAATTTCCTTGGAATCGAGGGAATATTCCCCCATCCACTCCATACGTAGGCCCATCACCTTCTTATGTAGGAGTGCAGTTTGGAAACTCTAACCTTATGGGAAAGGTTTTCAAACTTTGATCTCAGCCCCATTCACGAGCTCTCCCTTTTCATTATTTAGCAGAGGGATACCTGCTCCTGTTTTTCAAACCCCAGTTTCAACTGGGGTGGCCATGACCTCTTATACTACAACTCCCACCCATAATATTGTGGCTTACGGATGGAATTTTTTCCAAAGTAACCCATCCACTTTGCAACTAGTGGTAGGGGGAAACCCCACCTTCACCTATGGGAATTTTGGGGAAGGTCCCTCTAATCCCCATTCTGGCACTTTTAGTGCCCTAGTTCGACCTAATATTTAATTCCTGACAACGTTAAACTTGCCAGATTTGTCTAAATTAATGAACAACCTGGTGAGGCATGACCCCTTGTGGCCACCTGTCTGCACCAAATTGCCATCGAACATACCAAAATTCGAAGGCAAAGTTGGTGAAGATATTGGGGCTCATGCCACTACTTTTCATTTTTAATGTTCTTCTAATTGGTTGAATGAAGATTTAGTTAGGTTGAGGCTATTCTAAAGAAGCTTAATGAGTACTAAAACAAAATGGTACATTGAGTTTCCTTCTGCTGCGTTCATTAGGTTTTGGGACTTGGCTAATGCATTCCTCAGCCACTTTCAGCTTCCGGTCTAATACGATTTCAGAATGAACTTGTTATCTACCTTTAGGTAGAACAAGGCTACCCACATCTCAGATCACATCCAAGAGTGGAGGAGGAGGAAGAGCGTTATTAAATCCACTATTCCTCCTGAGTTCTTACTAGAATGGTTTCTTAAATCATTATTGCCTTACATATCTAAGGACATATCTACTTTAGGAGTGACGAATGAGGAAGAATCTATCCTTAGGTCCCAGCAATTGGATTTGATTTATTCTCAATCTGGGATCTTATATGAGATTATTACTGAGGCACTGAGGCCTACCCACGATGCAGAGAAACCTAAGCATGGACCCCATGCCAATGGTGTGGTTGAGTTCGTAAACTCTCCCACTATAGAATCTTTGGCCAAACCGCTCCATTAGCTATCTATCAAACATTCTATAGTAGAGGCAACAAAGGCTGTCCCCTCACCCCAAAATGCAAATGTTTTTGCACAGACCTCTCAGAAGGGAAATTAGCAGCCCAGTGGGAAGATGAAGAGCGGAAAGAAAGGGGAGGGAAATCAAAACAAGAAAAAACCCACAAATAGTGCTGATGGGGGCAAGAAAGAAAAGAAAAAGGTGAAATTCTCGTGTAATTTGTGCCATGAGGATCACCTTACCCATATTTGTCTCCTTATGAAGCTAGCCTAGAAGCTACTAAAAGCTCAACAACCGGCTATCCTAAAGGATCCATTTCCCCAAGGGAAGAATTCTGCTTTAGCTTCTAATGTACCAGGGGGCACTCCAAATGCCCCTAACCCCAACTATATCAACATGGCTCAATCTTAGACTTTGCTATAGAATAGGAATAAAAATTATGAAAAAGCGACTTCTAAGAAGGGTAAGTCTATAAGTGAAACTTCTAACCCTCTCACGATCGAGAATCCTGCTAAAACTATGCCTAAGATACCGAAAGGTGTCTTTAACAAGACCTTGCATAACCCTAATGCTAGAACTGCTTCAAACTACTATGTGGTTGAGGACATTGCCCAAACCCCTTGTGCAATGTCAGCTTTAGAGGTGTTACAGAGCTGTCCCACCTAGCGGGGTGCACTCTTAGTAGCCTTAGGCAGCATGGAATCGTCGAGTCTCATGGCAAAAATTCACTTGTCTGATGTTAAAATTCACCTACCTTACCATGTAGCCTTATCAATAGATGTCATCCATGGTGGAAAGACCATTGGAAGGGAAGTTGTTGATGAGGGTTCTTCTACATGCGTTATGTCCTTGTCATGTTGGAAAGCTCTTGCATCCCCAGAGCTGGTCCTGTCAAACACTCTGCTTACTTCTTTCAATGAAAGGTCATTCCATCCACATGGTATCCTACCATATTTTCAAGTTAAGATGGTAGGGAAAGTGGTGTCTGTTGAAGTGGAAGTGATTGATGCACCTTTGGACTATAATTTGCTTTCGGGAAGAAGCTGGACTTATGCCATGTCTGCTATTGCATCGGTCGTATTTTGGGTAGTTGTGTTTCCACACTAAGGGAAGTTGGTTACTATTGACCAACTTAATTTTACTCGAAAAGGCCACATGGAGTCTAATGAGTCCACTGTGCCATTGGTTGATCAGGTGAAAACTACTAGTGAGAGCTTAAGGGCTGGAATGTATGCATCCTTGATGGGCACATTTGATTAACTATATAGGTTCTACAAGTGTGGGGAAGTCCATAGCCACAGTTGTTGAGAGGACTGATCCTTGGGTTCTCCCTTCCCCCATGAACCAGAAGTGACCTTATTGGTAGTGGAAGTGGCTCACCAAGCTATCACTCAAACCAGTGTTGATCCCATTCCAGACCCTCTCACAGTATCAAAGGATCTGGAAGAAGTTTATTTTCCTGCTTGGGTAGAAACATCTTTGTTTTCTACAGATTGTTTGGATATGGTTTTACCTTATGATGAAGCCATTATGGAAGCCATGTGCAAATGTGATAAGATCTACGAAGATCTTCATCATTGATCCTATTTTCTTCCTAAGCTAAGCAGGATAGAGAATCAAGAGTTTCATATGAGACTGACAGACGATGTTGATATACCCATCAATCCCTTACGAAGGGAAGGAATATTTACTGAGGGGAATATGGAAAATATTTCCGCTACTATCCCTATCAACATCCCTATAAATCCTGATGTTGTAGAAGAGATACATATCGGTGCAAACTTCTCTCCTGAGGAGATTGCAATCTATATGTCCTTGTTCAAGGAATTCCGTAACATTTTTACCTGGTCATATGAGGAGATACCAGGCATTGATCCATCGATAGTTGAGCACGAGATCCGAACATACCCTGATGCTAAACCTGTTCGGCAAAAGTTAAGACTTGTTAACCCGTGTAAAGCGGCGGCTGTGAAGGCTGAAGTTGAAAAACTATTGAAAGCTCGTTTTATTTATCCCATAGCTCTGACGGAATGGGTATCCAACCCAATTCCTATTCGTAAGAAGCAAGGGACCATATGTGTCTGTACTGAATTTAGAGATTTGAATAAATCCTATCTTAAGGACAACTATCCCATGCCATTTATAGATCAAATTATAGATTCTTATGTGGGAAGTGAAGTTTTCTCGTTTATTGATGGTTTCTCCAGATACAATCAAATTCAAATACAACTAGAAGACCAACATAAAACTGCTTTCATTTGTCCTTGGGGTACCTTCGTGTACAAAAATTTCCCTTTGGATTGAAAAATGCTGGGGCAACCTTTCAATGGGCAACGAACTTTTCCTTCCATGATATCAAAGCCATTGTCGAACCTTACCTTAATGATCTTCCTGGACATTCCCATAAGAGGATTGACCACCTAGATCACCTAAGGTTAATATTTGATCAATGCAGATACTATAATATCCACTTGAATCCCCAAAAGTGTGTGTTCTGTGTCGAATCAGGGAGACTGCTATGATTCGTTGTTTCTAATAGAGGAATTTAGGTGGATCCATTAAAAGTAGGGGCCATTGTAAATCTTCCTCCTCCTCGTTCTATCAGGAAACTTCAGAGCCTGCAGGGAAAGTCCAATTTTCTTTGACATTTCATTGTAAACTATGCCAAGATTACCAAGGGTTTCATGCACCTACTAAAATAGGACACCCCATTTGTATGGGATGAAACTGCACAAGTCACTTTCGAGGCATTAAAAAAAGTTTGTTGTCAGCACCTTTATTACGTCCTCCAGATTACTCTAGGGATTTTATATTGTATCTAGCCGCATCTGAGTTGACCATTGGGGTAGTCCTGGTCTAGGAGGATGATAAGCTCCAGGAGCATGTCATTTACTATCTTAGCTGTGCTTTAGCTAGACCTGAACTCAAGTACTCCCACTTCGAGAAATTGGCCTTAGCAGCTGTCTATGCTATTCAGAGGTTACGTCACTACATTTTACTGAGGACTACAATGGAAGTGGCGGATGTTAATCCTCTTCAATATATTTTGTCCCAACGGATTGTTGGGAGCAAATTTAACAAATGGATAGTCATTCTCCAAGAGTTTGACTCGGATTTCTAGTCCGCTAAATCTAAAAAATCCTTAGTTTTTGTTGAGCTTATAGCAAAATTTCCAATGAAAGAATATGTAGTCATTGAAGAAGACTCATTCCCATATGAGCATATCTTCTTCATATCCACCTCTAACACTTGGTACAGAGATATAATTATATATCTCCATACTTTGAAGTATCTTCCAGCTTCTTTACTGGAGGAATGACTTAAACTATGCCTTCATGCTAAGAACTACCTCATCATAGGAGATACTCTATATCGTCGAGGGGTAGATTCTATTTTGCATCGATGTCTTACCCATGAGCAAGTGGAGATTGTTCTAAATGATGCCCATAGTGGAGCATGTTGGGGTCATTTATCTGGGTTAGCAACGGCCCAAAAGATAGTATGTGTCGGTTATTTCTGGTGCACGATCATCAAGGATTGTGTGGTAGTTGTGAAGCGATGTCATCCTTGTCTGCTTTACACCAGGAAGATGTTGTCACATCTTGCTCCATTATTTCCCGTTGTCTCGGTGGGTCCCTTCTTGAAGTGGGGGATTGATTACATGACATGTAACCTAGCCTCGACTGGGGGGCATAAATATATCATTGTTGATGTAGACTATTTTATGAAATGGGCAGAGGCAATGCCCACCTTTAAAGCCAATGGGGAAACCACAAATTTTTTCGTGTTCAATCAAATTATAGCACGGTTTGGTATACCCAAGGTGATTGTAACTAACCATCGCAGTCATTTTCAAAATAGCATGATGATGGAACTAACCACTATGCTTGGATTAAGACAAGAACATTCATCTTCATACTATCCTCAAGCAAATGGTCAAGTTGAGGCTGTTAATGAAACTTTGAAGACTATCCTCAAACGTACTATTGATACAGCCCATTCTAACTGGCACATCATGCTATACCCCGCACTTTGGGCGTATCGATCTAATGCAAAAACTGCTATGGGTTTCTCCCCCTTCCAACTCGTTCATGGAGTGGAAGTCGTTGACCTAGCTAAATGTGAAATCTCATCTTTGAAAATAGATATTCATGTGTTACCTGATACGATAGAGCTTGAGGAACGTCTTGTACATTTAGAACATCTTTATGAACAACATATAGATCCGCTAACAGCAAATAAAGCTCACAAAAATAGGGTCAAAAATGAATATGATAAGTCAGTCAAGCCTCGGATTTTCTCTGAGGGGGAACTTGTTTTGCTCTGGTACCAAGGCAAAGAACCCCTGGGGATAGGAAAATTCAAGTCCATGTGGTTGGGACCTTATGTCGTCTCGAGGGTCTTAAAGAAGGGCACATATGAATTAATTGATTTTGATGGGAATAAGCTGCTTGAGCCTAGAAATGGGCTCTACCTAAAGAAGTACTATGCTTAGGATTATCACTTTTTCTTGTATTTTATTGTATGTATTTTTATGTACACTAGTTCATCGGTTTGTGTTTTTTATAACATCTGCTGGTTGTTTCATATGTCTTCCGAGAGGTTCGTATGTTTTGCTGATGGCACCAGTTGCCACAATTGTAATCTATCTTCATCGGCATGGGTCATTTATTCTCCCTCAGGATAGTTAGTTTCCTCAGAAGGTGCTTTCTTAGGTCTTGCTTCAAATAATGTCATTGAGTATAGGGTTGTAATTGAGCTTCTATGGGATGCTTTGTCACATGGTATCACTCAGCTAAAAGTCCGTCTGGACTCTCAACTGGAGGTTTCCCAACTCAATCGAGCTTATCAGGTGCATAACTGTATTCTATTACGTTATTTTATGCAATTTAGGTTATTGGAAAGAAATTTTAAATTCATTACATTCAATCATATTCCAAGGAATCAAAATTCATTAACTGATGCATACACTAATTACATCTTGGATTGGCATTTAACACACTTTTCATAAAAATATACAGCATACACATAAAAAAACATTGTAAATAACTGACAATATATATATATATATATATATATATATGCGAATATCTATCCATATATAGGTCAAGTCTCTAATCCTCAAATCCAGTCATAACTGTATAATATACAAAATATATACACAATATGGATCATAGTTCATCAAATTCCCTAGATCTAAGTTGGATCACCCTGGTCCCCTCGATCTCCCTGTACTCTATCTTCTCCAGCCTCTTTAGCTTCAACAGCCTCAACAACATCTATGTATAGTAAAAATACTCTGGCTACTCACCTCAAAAGGCATATCCAGAGAAGTGGTACACCAACCATAAACTCCTGCATGATGGCTAGGATGTGCTCAATCTGCAAGGTGGGTACTCTTTGGGTAATCCTGGCTAGCTTCCCCTCAAGAACCCTAATCAATCCCTGGTCTTCTCCTAAAATAGGACGCACATACATCCGTGGATGCCCTTCAAGGTGGACTGGTGCAATATTTGCATTTTGACATGTTTATAGGATTATAACTCTTATACATATGTATATATCTCTATATTTAAAATTTGAAAATAAAAAATTACCTAACTCTCCCCATGCTCCTCCTGGAGGGAGAATGAGGTCTGGATCACCACGAAAATCCATCCCAGCATATGGAAACTACTCCAGTGCTGGCAACTGCCGCTCCAACCAAAAGTAGAAGTCATCATCATATACACTCTGCACTGAACCCCCTCTTCCCTGGTGGAGGAAGATATCTCCCCATCTACTCAACCTATGCTGACAAGGAGAATGAATTGGTATGGGTACTGCAGGGCTCAATATTATCAGTCTCTCTCGAAGAAGGCTACTAGTATGCTAGAATATCCAAAGTTCATCCTCCTTCCTCTCTTGCAGTCAAAGATCTATTTTTTCAAAATTAGGATAACTCTCGAGCACTAATCATATAAGGCCCCTTGCATGCAATCCACTGCTAACCTCATCCGGTTCCTTGTAGCAAGATGAAGAGAAGATGATCCCACAACCCTCACTATGGTACTTGTCAATACCTGTAGACGAATATAATGTATGTGTACAATAGGGATGGAACTACCTCTCTTTTGGGTACCTAGTGCATAGTATATGTCAATGTAGTTTTGGACACTTAGAGGGTCACCACCCCTGCTGGTGCCCTCCAAGTTAATTGGATCTCCTCATCATGACAGACTGGAAATGAAATAGATATCCTCTAAAGTAATTTCCAAGGATTCACCTTGAAGGTCAAACATTCCCAAATCATGATCCCAGTAATTTATCATGAACTCTAGCATGCAGACATTGGCCCGCATAGGTGATGTACAAAACAACTTTAACAATCCACTTGAATGTAAAACATCCACAGTGGGGGCATCTTGGAGTGCTTCTTGATCCATATCTTCATGCTCACGCTCCCTCCACTCAAGCACCATCTTCAAACCTAGTAAAACAAGCATTGCAAACCTTTAGTTTCATGTAAAAATTCAAAATTTTGACCCTACATAGTTATTTTCCCCTTCACACAGCATATGCAACTGTCTAGTTAGGCATGTCACATATTGTATGCGACTGTCCTTTGGGCAACTTGCATACAGAACGCATGTATGCGAGTTTCACTATAGCGAACTCATGTACATAGAGTTACTTTGTTGAGGGCGCTCAAAAATATAAAATTTGGACTCAATTTTGAAATTTGCTAGGATCAAATTGAAGAGCTTGGGGTGTAGTCTTACCTGACGCTTTCGGAACTCGATTTGGCCCACCGGATTGTCCACACTGATCAGCTAAAGGTAGAGGTGAAAACTTGTATTTTATGGCTAAAATTCAAAATGGTGAGTTTTGTTTATGTTTTTGAACTATTTATGGAAATTATATTTCTCAAGTGGGTTTTTTCCCGATATTTCATAATTCATCAAACTAATACAATATCTTTTTGCCATGTAATAGGTTTATTGTTCTAAGGTGTTTTTTGCTCATATAGGATGGTTTTTCGTCAGTTCACATGCATTTTGAATCTATAATTACTCCATATTAAACTTAGCAATCACCATTTTAGACACGTACTATGATATTTTTAACCATCAGCTCCTTGGATTTAACATTATTCTTATGTGGATAGGGCCTTTCTCTCATGACTGTCCTCATTTAGAACCTATTTTGTCTTTCGATACTCATTCTACAACTATCTCAGGTATAGGGGAATCCTTTTAGCTATTTTTCACGCCAAATGGAGCCTCATTTTTGGTCTTTTTTTACAAGCTATCCCTTTATAGGACTCCCTGCCCTCATGGAGTTTCTTTAGGCCCAGGTTTGACTCCTTAAAATAGACTTGACTGCGGAGTTAACTTGTTCGTTCAAGCTCGCTAAGAATATGTGAATGGGTATCCACATTGCTGGTAGGTTATCTCTTTCTTAGACCATGCGGAATAGTACGAGAAATGATCACTCTCTTTTCTACGAAATTGAGAAGAGCATTCTCAGGCATAGGTTTATCACTTTTCCGAACCTGAGGGACTAAATTTAGGGAAAAAGAACACCCGGTATGAGCTTAGTTTTCTCTTTTTCGTGCTCTAGACCTAAACATGAAAAAGATTCTGAGTGTACTTTATGTCTTTGTCATGCTCGTTAAACACTAAGAACAAGGCATCGAGTTTATTGTTGTAAGCCCCATTTCTCGTACTCAATCTTTCTGAGTGATCTCACTTTCCTTCACACTTGTAAAACTCAAGCTATATGCTACTCTCAAAGGAGAATTGGGTAGGTGGTAATTTAACCTTTTTCGGACCTCCCTGACTAAGTACGACAAAGGTTCACCTTTTCTTCTACAAAAGTTAAGAGAGTTATTCTGTGATATTTTTTATACTTTTCTGGCCTCAGGAGACTAAATTGGATGAAAAAGGACCTCCCTAGAGTCTTATTTGGAGTTTTCAAACTCTGTAAAATGTGAAAACACCAACTGAGCATGTACCAGTTCGGGCTCATTAAATCCATGAATCAGTGACACTATTAAGCAATATTCCCTCTTCTCTTCAAGCTTGTTAAAAAATGAAGAGATATCTGAGTTGAATTTCCTGGACTTGTTAAAATTTAACAGGGAAGGTAAGGAAGAGGTTTTCTCTTGGTTTTCACTTAGTGGAAGCATGCCATCCTTGAACATAGGACTCTTTGTTTTTTCCGATGCTCATGTCTCAGTGTTCACTTTTAGTTCAGCTATTACTTCGAGTTTTTCACTCCTCATCTTGTCAGTTTTACCTGGGGAATCTAATCATGTCTCCTACATGACAAATAAGTCTAGTTTTTCTATCTATAAAGTTAAAGTCTACCTTGGGTCATCTTTGTGTTGTTCTCACTATTCAAGGATTTAACTCAATGTCTGATCTATAGCCTGATCTCATCATTATTGTATCTGTTATCACTTGTGTCTCCTTTACTTTACCCAGTTCCTAGTCACTCTTGTGATCCATTGGAGGATCTATTTTCCTTCCTTATCACAGTATGGTTCCGCATCAGCACCTCCTGATGATGAAGACCTAGTGTTTTGACGATTGTACCTCAGGATTCACTTTCATTATTGGTGAATTCCTTTGCTTCGGTTGTTGATTATCACCTATTGATCAACAATCTATTGAATATGTTCCATGTTCGACTCCAATAACATCTATTCACATGGCTTGGATTGTACAGGTTCTTTAATATTGTTTATGAAGACCTTAGTTTCCTATCTATGGACTAAGTTGCACAAGAATATGTTCTACCTATTTACACAGCTTCTCGATCTTTGAAGACTCATCATTATTTTATATTGTGGCTTCAATCCACCTTTGTAATACAAGTGGTCTTGTACCCGTATTATATGATGTACTCAAACTTTGTAAAGGAGCTAGTGTTCCAATATATTGAACATAGCATCCTCAGATATGACTTTGTATATGACATTATTATGTATTTGTTTCAGGTACTACCTCTGCTCCATTGGATTTTTGAGTTCTCCAAAGATAATGATTACAATGTATTTCAGCCATCGTTTCCCTCTGACCTCACACAATACGGGGAATTTGCTACCAACACAAGTGGAACTTCTCCGTTTGAGTGCCGACACTTCATATGTTGGTACACAAAAGGACACTTATGGATTGAAGGTTACCTAAACACTATAGATGGGCATGACATGAGATGCATTCACTATCCAACCAGCTTGCCATTTTACCTTTCTATAGATTGATTGTCGTACGTGACTATCTTCACAGCAACTCACATACATACTTGACTATCTCCACAACATCATGCGTACTGTATGGGAGTATCTTCATTCTAACCCGCGTACATATCTGTATGTGGGTTTCCCTTATAGAAACTTGCGTGTCATACACAGGTTTCCAGTATCAATAGTCATGTACACATCCATTCAACATTAAAATAATAAAAGATGATTAATGGAGATTTGTTGAGCCCTAATAATTAACTATCTCAACTGTCTCAAGCTCCTCAACCTTCGAAACTACCCTATTTCCGAAAGTATAAATAGAGACCTTGGGGAGGGCATTAAGGAATAATACTTGGAGAGCAAATTTATGCTGGTGGTATATCTTCAGAAGTCTTTGGAATAGTAGAAATCAAAATCCTTTGGTTGCAGAGGAGCCCTTGTCTCAGGTGTTGGGTTGTACACTTATCTCATTCACTATTGTTAATAAAGAGAATTATTCTTCCAAATATCTATTGAGTCTCTTTTATGTATCATGTTTGATGAATATTTTTTATTAATCACTCTATATATTGTTCATCTAACTTGTCATATATACATGTATAAGATTGTACTTGGAGAGTTTTCTATTTGCAGGTGAAGGAGGTGCATCCCTGAAAGCTTTGGAGAGAAGCAAAGCGGGAGAAGAGAAAGCTTGGATCAACCGTCGTTAATCGGGTGAGTTCAACATTTCTTCCTATTCCTTTTCTGTAATTTAAAGTTGATTGTATTCAAGTTTTAGAAGTATGTTGGTAACCCCAGAACCTAGGTTATAAGGGTGTTTATTCCTAAACAACACTTATCCTTAGGAAAATCATTCCCTTTTCATTATGGTTGCATTGACATAGCTTGTTGGGGTCCATTTTAATTCGAATGCATATTTACATGATGCCAAAAATTATAATGTGTCGAATAGCACAAGATAACATCAGCAACGATTTTAAGCACCAAAACATAAAATGATAAATCGATGGTGGGGATTTTTCCTTTATCTCCTCACCATGATTTATTACAATATATACATCATATACATTTTATTGAAAATGGGGTAAAAAATGGGGTGTTACATTCCCCTCCCCCTTCAATAGCACTGTCCTCAGTGCTTCACAAAATTGAACAAAATGCTACACTGGTATCACCTCAGTGTTTCACAGCTTGAACAAAAATGGATGTGCCAATCATATGGCATCCTCCAGCTTCCACGTATCCTATTGAGGACTATAGTGCTCCCATTGCACCTTTACCTACCCTATGGCTCGGTTTCGAAGCATGGTGACCTTCCTATCGAGGATGCGCATTGGATCAATTTGGAACTCCCCCTTGGTTTCCACCTAAATCACATGCCGATTTATCACGCGGTTAAAAACATGAAAAAAATTATGATCTCTAGTGCTAGCAGGCAATGCGAGTCTATATGCAACTGGCCCTATTCTTTCAAGCACTTCAAATGGCCAACAATATCTAGGTGAAAACCTGGCATAACTTCCAAGCTTTAAGGAACTCTTATTTTCCCTCACTCTAAGGTAAACATGATCCCTTACACTAAACTCTCTGCTCACCCTATGGTTATCTACATAGCTTTTCTATCTGTCTTAGGATGCTTTCAGATTCTGCCTAATATCTACAACCTCCTGCTCCATCTCCTTGAGCAATTCTTGACCAAGCACAACCCTATTCACTGGATTATCCCAAGTCACTGGTGTCCTACACATTCTTTTGTACAAAGCTTCATACGGACTCATCCCCAAGGATTCCTGCTATCCATTGTTATAAGAAAACTGTACTAAGTGTAAGTAATCTTCCCACTAGGTTGTTTTATCCATCATGTACATGCAAATCATATCTTCAAGCACTTTATTAACTCTCTCTATCTATCCATCAGTATGAATATGGCAGGTAGTTCTGAAGTTTAGCTTTGTACCCAAATCTGCAAACAACCCCTTCCAAAAATTGGAAGTGAACTTGACATCTCTATCAGAGACTATTGCCTTTGGAAATCCATGCAATTTGCAAATATCTTTCATGAATATCTTTGTAATATCATCGGTCTTATGTGTAGACTTAACCGGTATAAAATGCGCTGCCTTCGTCAACTTGTCCACCATAACCATGATGGAATCATGTTGTCTCCAAGTCATTGGAAATCCTGTAATAAAATCCATGGAAATAACTTCCCATTTCCATTCTGGAATAACAAAGGCTGCAACAAACCTGCTAGGTGTTGATGCTCAACCTTTACCTATTGACATTTCATTCACCTTGAATTATACTCAGCCATGTCCTTTTTCATTCCTGGCCAAAAGTACTGCTTTATGGCTATAGCAATTGTCTTCTGATATCCTGGGTGACCGGAGTATGGAGCTTGATGGATTTCATCCATAACAACTCTCCTCAACTCTGCTATATTTGGAATATAAATTCTGCCTTTATAAGTAATACGTCCATCTTCTTCCAATCTATATCCCTCATACATATTCTCAAGACTTTGTTGCTGCAAATTTTCTTTTACTTGCACATACATTTCATCTTCAGCAGTACAATTAATAATCTGTTGCCTCAAATCTGAATGGAAAATACTAAGAGATGCCAAATGCATTTCCTGCACCTTCCTACTGAGTGCATCAGCTACCTTATTCTCTTTTCCCTTTATGTGCTTGATTTGAAAATAAAACTCGCATAAAAACTCTATCCATATCGCTTTCCTAGCATTTAAAGTAGGATGATCAAACAAATAATTCAGACCACAATGGTCTATCCTTAGCTCAAATTTATTCCCATCAAGTAATGCCTCCACATCTTGAGAGCATTTACTATGGCTACAAGTTCTAGATCATGAGTGGCATAGTTCTTCTCATGCTCCTTCAGCTTTCTTGACTCGATCATCTTTTCTTTTCTGATATGCCTCGGAGGGCTTCACCCAAGAGCCATCGAAAAACTTTTTCCGAGATTTCCTATACTTAGAAAAATTTTCAAAATTTTCTTTACTTATTCCTCTTTCCATCACCACGTCGGCTTCCTTCCCGTGAACCTTGCCAACACCTCAACTCCACCTAGCCAAGAGATTCAGCTCCTTCAACTCCTACCAGCTAAGAGCTTTGGCTCCTCCCAGCCAAGAGCTTCAGCACCCTTCATATTTTCTCCTCCGCCGTCATTAGAGGTCCTTCGACTAACTAAGCCAATGTATCAGCTGGCTTCAGCAAACATCTTCCCAAATTTAACACTTCAAAAAAATTTCAAAATTTTTCTCTCCAGTTTCCTTGTCAGCTGTGTCTCCGCTCACCCCAGCCGAGACCATTGGCTCCTCCTAGCTAAGACATTCAACTCCTTCCATCCAAGAGCATCGACTCCTCCTAGCTGAGAGCTTCTAATAAAAAAATTTAAACTTAGAAACTTTTGAAATTCTCTCCATTGGGTTCTTTATCTGATAGAGTTTTTCCTAGGTTATCCGATGTATCAGATGGACTTCCAGCTAAGTCATGAGACGTATCACATGGGCTTTAGCCTAAGCCATCTGACATTTTACGTACTTAGAATTTTTCAAAATTCTTCCTGTTAGCCTGTGTTCAATAGGGATTAATTCTGCCTTTGCTAGCTGATTTCCTTGGCCTATGTATCAGAGCACTTTCCTCCACTTCTGTGGAAAGAAGGCTCTCTGTTGACTAATTTTGCAAATCAACAATTAAAGTTGCAACCATGAGGGTTTTGCCAGTAGTTGAAGATGATGACTTTGAGCAGTTTGTCGAAGAAGAAGAGGCGATCTATGTTAATGATGGGTTCAAAATGTCAAGAGAAAAGGATGGTTAGTTTTATGACCATATGGAGTATGAAGAAATAAATTTGGAACTACCCATGGCTAATCCTAAGAAGGATTTAGCAAAGATGATAGATGCAGCTGAAAACTTGCCCCACCACTACAAAGAGTATCTTTCCTTGGGGGAAGTGATTTGTAAATCCATTCCTTTCAAAGATTATTTTTATTGCAGATTTGGATTTGAGCCTAAGAATGTAGTTGATTACTCTTTCAATAGAAACAAATCATCCATAGAGGAACAAAGTTGTTCCACCTCTCTGAGCACTGAGGAGGAAGAAGAAAGCAAAAGTGAAGAGTCATCAAATCCATCAGCATGCTCAAGAATTCTGAGATTCTTTGGATTTTCTTTAAGAATATTATCTGCAAATAATGATCATAGTACCATTCAAGAAGGAGAAACCTCAAGTTGTTTGAAAGAAGATGCTCTAGAAGATCTTGTTTGTTTCCCATTACTCCAAGAAGAGAATGAAGAGGAATGCACTTCAAGTTTCTTGGTGGGTGATTTCTAGATCACTGCTCAAGGTTTTGTCTCATGTATGGGTGGTGAGACATATTTCAGATCAGATACAAAATAGGTATACATATCATATTTACAGTCACCTCCTAAGCCACAGAATGCAAAAGAAAACAAGGCCACACCACTCAGGTGTGAACCAGAATATTTGGTAGAGGAGCAGGCCACCAATGTATATGTACAAAAAGAGGATACGTTGAATAAAATGAATGATACAAGTTCTGATTTTTGCAAAATCCATGTACACCTGCAACTATCTGATCATGTTCCTTCAAATTGATCATTAAAAGTGTTGACCATGCTAAGTTCCTAGGGGCTCTAGTTGTTATTAATTATTCCTCCTAGGATAAATTTTTACTAATAATTGTTCTAAGTCATGTTTTTAATTTTATTTCAGCAATTTTATTTATTATGCACAATAATGATGTGGAATTAAGGCTTCCATGTGAAGAGGGTGCATTGGGGAAAGCTACTCAACTTTCCTTGGTAAAAATAAGAATGTCCATGACAAAAGAAAGCAAGAGAATAAAGGGAAGTTTCTTAAAAGCAGAAAAAGCAGACATAGGTAAAAATAGGAAAGTATTTAAAATGGGAGGGCATAGTTTACTCTTATTGAGCTCAGAAAAGATGTAAGAGAAAATCAACAAAGTTTTTTAAGGAAAGAAAGAGTTTCCTTATGACCCAGGAAAAGCAGAAAGCTGTCATAACTCAAAAGAGACAGCTTTTGACCAAGGGATGGTGCAGTTTCTAATCATGAAGGATGATTTGGAATTGGAAACAATTCCACATACTCCTGCTTGCCTAATTTCCCAAAGGGGGTGCTTTTGTGGCTAGGGTTAGGTCACCCATGGGGTTGACTTGCTCCCATAGGTCACCATTGGCCTCAGCTTACTAAGCAGGTCATCCATAAGTCTATAAAAGATAAATTTTAATCCATTGCTTCAGTTTGGTTGATGATTTGATTGATGAATGCTTATGTGAGCATTACTTCTGAGTGTTGTGCCTCAGACTACTGGGAGATGAGCCCTAGCCTTCCATTCCCCTCTCCTTCCATCTCCTTCTCTTACATTGCATGTGTGGAGCACTATATTGCAGAAATTGAAGGATAATAAGAGTTATTTATGGCCTCCATCAAGTTCAGGTCAAGCTTCAGTGAATCTCATGCTTCACCAATGCTCATAGCCCCTTGCTGGTCATGATTCGGGCCTCCTGCCCCTCATTTTTGGAACATCCTTGTAATGGTCAGTATATGATGTAATTTATATTATGTGGGTTCATAATATTCTGAAAATGATAGTTATCAAGTCGAAATATCCATACCCATAAATATTATTGTCTCAGTTTTCCCTAAAAGGGCCTACTTTATCAATGTATGAGGGAAAATGAAAAAATATGAGTGCTATAAGGAATATGTCATGCCGCGGAGCTTATTTAAGTGATTTTACATGTTCAAAAAATTTATATTTACTTATTTTATAATTCTCATGTTTTACATAAATCGATTTCACCTGATTTAACTACTTTCTTTAGACCCTAGCTAGATTACTAGCTTTTAGTGACTAGTTTTGCTAAATATGATATAAAATGAGTTCTGTAAACTCAAAATGATATTTTTTAGTTTCTATGGGTCACTAAAAGTCCCAAATTCCAATATAAAACTCTATAACCATTTTTATTTGAGTCTGTATCACCTTTTTGGATCCTCCTTTGCGTAGGGTTTTCCTTGGCCAAAACTGCTGCAAAACCCCAAATTCATCCAAAACTTCTTAGAACCTATCAGAATATTTGAAAACTATATAAAAATTTAGTTATGATATATTAAGTTTGGAACAAGCCTTTTCAAGTTTCCAGAAGCCCCCGGTTAAAACAAACCGAACTACCCTCCTTAGTTTCACGGTTTGGCTACCCAGAAGCGTGGTAGTAGGTTTCCATGGAGCGGATTCTAAAACCTAAATGGAAATAGATATAAATGTGATAGGGGAGATAAAATTCCATGTCTATTTGTCTTCAGTTTCTTCCTTCCGCTCACTCCTTTTTCCTGCAAAATTTCCCAAAATAAACCCCTTATTTTCCCAGTTCGAGAAGTCTTTGTGTAAATTAATTCAAGTTCAGAAATTTTAATATAATTTACAGAACTGAAGAGTGTGAGTGTTCAGTTCTATACACCAGACTTGGGACACTACAGTTCTTTATCCGATAGAATTCTTCCTAGGTTATCTGATGTATCGGATGGACTTCTTGCTAAGTCATGCGACGTATCGGATGGGCTTTAGCCTAAGCCATCCGAAATTTTCCATACTTAAAATTTTTCAAAATTCTTTCTATTATCTTGTGTTCAACAAGGATTAGTTCTTCCTTTGCTAGCTGATTTCCTTGGCCCATAGAGGCCCAATATTACAATCTTAAGGGTCTGATACCACACTATAACATCCCCTACCCTCCGACTGATGAAGAGGATGCTACCATACCATTATCTATTTGGGAAACTAGCCCCATGAACATACACATAAAAACTGAAATGCTTTGAAGTAAAACATGCATACATTGTTACCATACAATGGAATAAAAACCATACATTCAAGCATTTAGCATGTTCATCATTTTTGTTAAACAACAAATACAAATTGCAGAGATGAGATAGTCAAGAATGTTAGATTAATCAACCCATAGTTACCTACCTTAGACATTAATTAAATCATTTTTGTCTTATTTACATAGTCTCCTATATTCGACTCTATGCTAGTTTCCTTCTACATGTCATAGAAGTCAACACTTGCTAAAACTAAGTAATGGAGCACTTGGGAAACCTCCAGGAAACCATATTTAGCATGTCTAGTTTATTCCAGAGCCTCCAAAGTGCATATCTATTTTTTCTGCAAAGCTTCCTATTTTATTGAGAATTAAGGCAAAAGGGAAAGAAAGACTAGGTGTAGTTGACTTGTTTCTTTCCCACATCATCCTCCATCCATTTCTCCTAATAAAAGCATGTATGAGTTGTCTTTCCATCCCTTATTAGCTTTCCTACTTGACTTTTCTAATTCTTGAGTCTCTAAGTTGATTTGGAAACTGCTTTATGCACCTATGGGGGACTTGACTGGATTTAGTAAGCCTAATTTTTTACTATTTCGAATGGAATCCTTATGCATTCAAATCTCTCATATAATTATATATTGCAGCATCCTATGACTTCACAAGGTTGGATATTGTACACTTATTCAATACAGATTAGTGTTATGCTCCAATTTCAGTCTCCTTTGATGGTAATTTTTCATGTTTGATTAGCAATTTTCTAAGTGTAATTGTTTTATCACTTGGGTTCAATTTCCACATGGTATCAGAGCCTTTTCAGATCGATTTCTCTCCTTCCATATTGCTATTGCAGGTTTGACATCTTGACTGGGAGCATATTCTGCTGAAGGGCATAGTTTCTAAGCTATGGACCAATCTCAGAAGACCATCTTGATTCCATTTAATTTATTTGAATGGAAAGATGAGATGGAGATATTGTTGAGAGTGAAAGGTATCTATAGGGTGACTATTGAAATTGAGGCAGAGCCCAATGTAGCTACAGAGAAAATAAAATGGCTCAACAGGAGGGATGAGGCCTATGGTCTTTTTTGTCTAAGCATTTCAAAAGACCTCCTCTTCCATCTTCATGGATTGAGATCAGCTAATGAAGTGTGGGAGAAGCTTGTAGATATTTTTGGTAAGACATATGAGATGAGAGGACATGAAATCAAGAATGAATTGATCTCCTTGAGTCCCAGCAGCTTTGAATCCTTGCAGCTCTACTTTTCCAAGTTTAAATCCCTTGTTTTGCAGCTAAGACAGTGTGGAATTGAAAATAAGGAAGAGAAACTAGTTTTGGCCACACTCTCAAATATTGGCCCTGATTATTCAATGTTTTTTTCAACCTTCCATGCCACCAAGTTGACAGCTTGAGCTTGGAAGATTCCTAAGCTTGCAGAGTTCATGAAATCCCTCGCATAGGAACAAGATAAATTGGTGATGATGGACACCATCGAACCTTCCAAAGACCAAGCTTTGGTTGCTAGAGATTCAAGGGTGGATTCAAAAGGCAGGAAGAAATCTATGAAGCCACCTAAGCAAAAGAGAGACAAAAGAAAGTATTAAGAGGATCCCCAGGGCTCCAAGAAGAACTTCTAGAAGAAGAAGAACAAAAGAGAAATGACTAAGTGCGCATACTGCAGTAAGCGCTATCATCCTGAGAGCTCCTGTATGAAGAAGCAAATTGACATGTTGACCCAACTCCTAGAGAATAGTAACATCTCCCTTCCCAATTGCTCAAAGAGGAGGGAAGGAGAATCAAATTCAGAGGAAAGAGAGAGAGTACATGCTTTGGTTGCTAGCACATCAAGCTTACCTAGCTTCATCATAGACTCTAGAGCTTCTAGACATATGGTTTAGACAAAGGAGGCATTCTCCACTCTTGACATGTTGAAAGGTCCACCAATAGTTTTGGGAGATGACTCTCTCATTAACAGTTTGGGGAAAGGAAGGATTGATCTTGACCATGGTAAGTTCAATAATGTGTTGTATGTTACAGGTATTACCTCTAATATCCTGTCACTGTATCAGATGACTCACACTCGCTCTCCAAAGAAGGTCATCTTATCCTATGATGATGTTGAAATAATAGAGATTTCAAATGGTAAAGTCATAGCAAAAGGTGTTCCTGATCACACTTCAAAGATATACATGTTTTCCCATTTTCTACCCTACTCAAACCCCTTGTGATCTTCTGATTCATGCTAATGAGTCAGGAAAGATTTATTCATCTTAACTGTAAGTATCTTTCTTATTTGAGTGAAAAATATATGGTCATAGTGTTACCAAATATTAAGTTTTCCAAGGGAGTCTGTCAAGGTTGTATCCTAGGAAAACACCCAGAGCACAAATTTTAGAGAGCTAGCCATGAGATAACCTCTGCACCTCTTGAGTTGATCCACAGTGATGTTGCTGGTCCATTTCCTCATATTTGCATGAGTCAATACAAATATGCATTAACATTCATAGATTACTTCTCTAGGTATTGCTGGGTTTACTTCCTAAAGCATAAGTCTGAAGTTTTTGACCTCTTCAAAGACTTTAAGGCCTTGGTTGAAAACCAGTCTAGGAGGAGACTCAAGATCCTCAGATCTTACAATGGTGGTGAGTATGTCAATTCTGAGTTTATTCAATATTGTAAAGATGTAGGTATTCAGATGCAACATTCAATCCCTTACACACGACAACAAAATGGTGTTGCTAAGAGAAAGAACAGATCACTGAAGGAGATGGAAACCTTCATGATGGAGGCTAAGACTTTGCCACAAACATTTTGGGTTGAGGCTATAAAATATGCATCCTACATATAGAATAGGGTGCCTCATAAACATCTTGATGGTATGACTCCTTTCAAAGCTTGGAGTGGGCACAAGCTAGATGTGACCCATTTCAGGATTTTTTGCTCAAAGGCTTGGGCTAGAATTCCAACTGAAAAGAGAAAGGCTTTGCAGCCCCAAAGCCAAGAGTGCCTATTTGTTAGGTATTCTAAAGATTCAAAAGGGTACAATATGATAAACTTTAACACTAACAAAGCCTTCATTGAAAGAAGTGTTCAGTTCCAAGAAGAGACTTTAGTAGCAGTTGAAGTTGGAGAGTGTTCTTCACCACCAGATCCATTGAATGTAAGTGGAGAGACAAATGAGTTTGTTGATTATGATATGTTGGATAATGATGATTTAATTGCAGATCCTGATATTCCTACAAGACCAAAATGGGCAGTAAAGACCATTCATGCAGTTGGAGAACTATTTGGAAATCCTAGTGACCCTAGGAGGACTATATCGTAGTTTGGGAGTGCCCTATGTATGAAAGACCCTTTGTTTGCAAAGAAGTGCTATCTGATGGTTGAATCAGACCAACAGACATATGAAGATGCAACACATGATCCAAGATGGAAAATATCCATGAAAGAAGAATTCAGCTCGCTCCATAAGATCAACACTTGGGAACTGGTTGATCTTCCCCCAGGGAGGAAGCTAGTTCAATGTAAGTGGGTTTTCAAGACTAAGTTTGCTGCTGATGGTTCACCTTTGAAATATAATGAAATATTGGTAGGAAAGGGCTACTCAAAAGTATATGGTATTGACTACAATGAAACCTTTGCACCAGTGGCAAAGATGGACTCCATAAGGCTAGCTTTAGCCATTGCAGCTTCGAAGTAGTGGGAGCTACATCACATGGATGTGAGGTGTGATTTCCTAAATGGAGATATCACTGAATATATTTACATGAAAAAACCTCAAGGGTTTCTTTCTAATCCATATTTTGTGTGCAGGTTAAATAAATCATTGTATGGGCTCAAGCAAGCCCCCAGGGCTTGGTATGCCAAGATTGATGGCTTTCTGTTGTCATTGAGTTTTGTTTGATGCAAGTCTGATCATAATTTTTATTTGAAGCTGATTCATTGTTCTTTGATGATTATTGTATTGTATTTGGATGACCTTCTAATTACAAAAAGTTCAAAGAAAGAGATTGCCTCCTTGAAGGATGCAATGAACCATGCATTTTCTATGACTGATTTGGGATTAGTGAGCCAATTATTGGGTCTCGAAATTACTCAATCCCAACATGGAATCAAAGTAAATCAGTCCAAGTATGCCTTATATTTTCTGAATAGGTTCAACATGATAGATTGCAATCCAAGGAAGACTCCCTTCCTTTTAGGAGTTAAGCTTGAAGAGGCAGGTTCTTCTCCTATGGTAAATAATACACTATATAGGCAGTTGATTGGGTGTTTTCATTACCTTACACACACTTGAATTGATCGATATTATGCAGTTAGTGTGGCTTAAAGATACATAGATTGGCCTCATGATATCCATTGGAGAGCAGCCAAAAGGATCCTTAACTTTGTTCAAAAAACAAGAACTCATGGGATCTTCTAGAAAGCTAAATCCGATCTTGATTTGATTGGGTTTACTGACAGTGATTGGGCAGGTGACAACAATGATCAAAATTCAACATCAGGATATGTATTCATGCTTGCAGAAGGACCAATCAAATGGTCAGGCAAGAAGCAGAGTGCCATAGCACTCTCATCTACAAAAGCAGAGTACAGAGGAGTTGTAAATGCAGCAACTCAATGTTTGTGGTTGCAGGGAATACTTGGTGAGTGTGGCTTCGAGTCAGAGTTTTCAGCTGTTATCTATTGTGATAATCAAAACACCATTAAAATATGCAATGATCTAGTTTAGATACAGATAACCAAACACATTGAGATCCATATGCACTACATCAGACAGCTTGTGCACGATGGCACCATTCACCTACTCTTCTGTGCATCTTCAGAACAAGTAGCAGGCATCTTCACCAATTTTTTTTGTGAGAAGAAATTCAGCAATATCAAATCACTGCTGTGGATTTCTGATCATGTTGTGAAGCATGATTGATGACAATATTTTCAAATTTTGTTTTACTATCCACGTTTAATGGAGTATTTTCCCACTGGGTTTTTGCCTCTTTCCCTGGTTAAATGGACATGCAGTATGTAAAGGGTGACTAAACCTTTTTTCTAGGCCCTATAGTTTTCTGATATTTACTCATAAATTCAGGATTAAGGGGGGGTGTTAGAATAATCATCTCATAGTTACCTACCTTAGACATTAATTAAATCATTTTTGTCTTATTTACCTAGTCTCCTATATTCCACTTATGCTAGTTTCCTTCTACATGTAATAGAAGTCAAAACTTGCTAAATCCGAGTCATGGAGTTCTTGGGAAACCTCCTAGAAACAATATTTAGCATGTCTACTTTATTCTAGATCCTCCAAAGCACATATCTGCTTTTTGTGCAAAGCTGCCTGTTTTATTGAGAACTAAGGCAAAAGGGAAAGCAAGACTAGGTGTAGTTGACTTGTATTTTTCCCACATAACCCTCCATCCTTTTATCCTAATAAAATCATGTATGAGTTGTCTTTCCATCCATTATTATCTTTCCTACTTGAATTTACTAATTCGTGAGCCTCTAAGTGGATTTGGAAACTGCTTTATGCACCTATGGGGGATTTGACTAGATTTAGTAAGCCTACTTTTTGACTATTTCGAATGGCATCCTTATGCATTCAAATATCTCATGTAATTATATATTGTAGCAGCCTATGAATTCACAAGGTTGGATATTGTACACTTATTCAATACCGATTAGTGTTATGCTCCACTTTCAGTCTCCTTTGATGGTAATTTTGCATGTTTGATTAGCAATTTTCTGAGTGTAATTGTTCTATCACTTGGGTTCAATTTCCACAAATAATACTTATCTTATGAATAATTTGTCCCAAAACCAGCTACATCGCTACAATGTTCCACGCAACCATAGGTCAGTGTGCTACTTAATCTCTCAGCAACACTACCACCCCCGAGCTAGGCATGATTCCCCATGGAATAAGGAACTAATCAGGATCACACATAGCCAAAGATACACAAATCAGACAAGCCAACAAAGTTGGGTTTATCAGGCCATCAGGGAGCTGGGAAGAGCTGAATTATAAGTTGGTGGGCTCATTGAAGAGCTAAGGACACCTGCACAATAAATAGCCTGACTTCTAGGACACCCAGACACACCCAACACAAGGAATCGGTCCCTTCTCTAATGCATAGTCCCGTAGGCCCTGACTTCCCTTCTAGTGCTATTCAAGGGGTGTGGAGAAGAAATATAGCCCTCTACCTCTGTATATGAGGCTCCTGAACACACCAGATTTATCAAGCAAACCAAACCTTCATTCCTACTCCAAAATAGTTCGAAGACCAACCACTGCATACACACAACAAAATCGAGCAATTCACAGCTCCGGGGAAGAAAATCAAACACCAACAAGCAAACCGACGTGACAATTTAGGTAATACATAGATCTTACTGGGAAATTTGATTCCTGAGTCGTTCTTGGCCTATCATGGCCAAAACAACTCAATAAGAACCCACAACAACCCAAAAATGAAAAATGAACCCACAACAAACCAAAATCATGGGGAAACCAACAATGATTTCTCAGCTGCGTGAGGAAGGAAAAAAAACCCACGTGGAGGTGAATTCCAAGCTTGCACATGAGGAGAAAATGTCCAGGAACCCTAAATTGTAAAATGAGAACCCACCACAGCCAATACAAAAACGTGAATGTCACATACACACAAAAATCGTGAATGCCCAAAAACTAGCTCTCCCATCTCTTTGCATGAGTGAAAAAACCAAATGAGGAATGGAGTCCCACTTCTCCTCCTACCCACATGAGGGTGAATGAGTCTCCTGGTGGAGTGTGTGTTTGGGTAAGGACTAATAGTCCTACCACACACCATTGCCCGACAATATTTTCCTAGCTAACATCAGAGGATTTTAATGTGGTAGTTGACTGATTAAGACAAGGAAAGGTGAGTAAGTCAAAAAGGGTGGGTGACAACTAAATGGGTTTAACAACTGACACTTGACTTTTCCCCATCGGCCCCAAGGGTTAAATAATCCCCCCTCCTTATCGTTAGGAAGGTCATGCCTTTTCATTATGGTTCCATTGACATAGTTGGTTGGGGTCCATTTCAATTAGAATGCATATTTACATGATGCCAAAAATTATAATGTGCTGGATAGCACAAGATACCATCGGAAACGATTTTAAGCACCGGAACATAAAAAAATAAATCAATGGTCGAGATTTTGCCTTTAGCTCCTCACTATGATTTATTACAATATATACATCCTATACATTTTAATGCAAGTGGGTTCAAAACTGAGGTGTTACACTAGGTTTTGTAGAGGGGATGAAATACGGGGGTGGGGGTTAGAGGTAGTTGGATTGGTTGGGAAGTTATATGAGGGAGGGGGTTGTTAGTGGTAAGGGGAGACATGCGGATGTGACCTGGGGATGTGTGTGGGGTTGTATGAGTGTTGTAGGTTATAGGTTAGTGGGTTTTAGTTGTAAGGGGAGACATAGGGATGTGTGCATGCGAGAGAGAGAGAGAGAGCGACAAAGATAAAGTGGAGGGGGGAGGGGTTCTTAGTGGGATGGGGTGAGTTGTGGTTGTTTG
Organism: Pseudotsuga menziesii; assembly: GCA_001517045.1. Lineage (NCBI taxonomy): Eukaryota > Viridiplantae > Streptophyta > Pinopsida > Pinales > Pinaceae > Pseudotsuga > Pseudotsuga menziesii. Next base: position 227,406 of record LPNX010220146.1, read on the forward strand.
TGTATGTGTGTGAGAGAGAGAGAGAGTAAGGGGTGTGTTAGGATTTTATGGGTGGGGGGGTCAGATTACTGTGGGGGTGTCTAGGTGTTGTAGAGGGGATGTAGTAGGGGTGTGGGGTTTAGATGCAGTTGGATTGGTGGGGGAGTTATAAAAGGGAGGCATGTGTTAGTTGTAAGGGGACAGTTGTTGATGTGACTTGTGTATGTGTGAGGGGGTTTCTAGGAGTTGTAGTTTATAGGCTAGGGGGTGTTAGTGGTAAGGGGATACATAGGGATGTGTCTATGTGTGTGAGAGAGACAAAGATAGAGTGGAGGGTGCGTCCTTAGTGGCATGGGGTGACATGTGGATGTGTGTGTGTGAGAGAGACAAAGATAGAGTGGAGGGTGCGTCCTTAGTGGCATGGGGTGACATGTGGATGTGTGTGTGTGAGAGAGAGGAAGGGGTGTGTTAGAATTTTAGGAGTGGGGGGTGGGGGGTTAAGAGCACATGTGACAATAATGAGTATGAGTTTTTACTAATAACAACACACACATATTTTTATTGTAGAAAACACATGCATAATTTGATTGACATAAAAAGGAACACGATTTGCAACTATATTGTTTGGGTTCTGATTATACCATTTAAAGGTTTGGGCGATGGGGGTGGTCAGGGGTTAAAGGTAGACATCAAGAGGGAGTGTTAAAGAGTTAGAGGTAGAGACCAATGGGGGTATTCAGATATTGTGGGTAAGTGAATAAAGGGGGAAAGAGAGTGAGATGATGTGTTAGTAGGTGGGGAGATAGAGAGGAGGAGGAGGGGGGGCGTTAGAGGTCAAGAGAGAGGG